>JANJGN010003245.1:0-48549 GCA_026770705.1 Isurus oxyrinchus
AGAGAGAAAGCCTGAAGGGAGAGGGAGGGAGAGAGAAACGGGTGACGGGGGGAGGGAGGGTTAGAGAAACGGGTGACAGGTGGAGGGAAGGAGAGTGAAATGGGTGACGGGGGGAGGGCAGGAGAGAGAAACCGGTGATGGGGGATGGAGGGAGAGAGAAGCGGGTGACGGGTGGAGGGAGGGAGAGAGAAACGGGTGACGAGGCGAGGGTGGGAGAGAGAAACGGGTGACGGGTGGAGGGAGGGAGAGACAAACGGGTGACGGGGTGGGAGGGAGAGAGAAAAGGGTGACGGGGGGAGGGAGGGAGAGAGAAATGGGTGACGGGGGTGGGAGGGAGGGATGGAGAGAGAAACAGGTGACGGGGGCGGAAGGGAGAGAGAAACGGTTGACGGGGATGGGAGGGAGAGAGAAACGGGTGACGGGGGTGGGAGGGAGAGAGAAACGGGTGACGGGGGTGGGAGGGAGAGAGAAACGCCTGACGGGAGAGGGAGGGAGAGAGAAACGCCTGACGGGGGAGGGAGGGAGAAAGAAACGGGTGACGGGGGCTGGAGGGAGAGAGAAACGGGTAATGGATGGAGGGAGGCAGAGAGAAGCGGGGTAACAGGTGAGGGAGGGAGAGAAAAACGCCTGATGGGAGAGGAAGGGAGGGAGAGAGAAATGCCTGACGGGGGAGGGCGGGAGGGAGAGTGAAACGCCTGACGGGGGAGGGCGGGAGGGAGAGAGAAACGCCTGACGGCGGAGGGCGGGAGGGAGAGAGAAACGGGTGACGGTGGGAGGGAGGGAGGGAGAGAGAAACGGGTGACAGGGGAGGGAGGGAGGGAGAGAGAATCAGTGACGGGGGGTGGGAGGGAGAGAGAGAACATCGGGTGACGGGGCAGGAGGGAGAGAGCTACAGGTAATGCGGGGAGGGAGGGAGGCAGAGAGAAACGGGTGACGGGGGATGGAGGGAGTGACAAACGGGTGACGGGGGGAGGGTGGCAGAGAGAAACGGGTGACTGGGGCGGGATGCAGAGAGAAACGGGTGACGGGGGAGGGAGGGAGAGAGAAGCGGGTGACGGGGGAGGGAGGGAGAGAGAAACGGGTGACGGGGGAGGGAGGGAGAGAGAAATGGGTGATGGGGGAGGGAGGGAGAGAGAAACGGGTGACGGGGGAGGGAGGGAGAGAGAAACGGGTGACGGGGGGAGGGAGGGAGAGAGAAAAGGGTAATGGGGGAGGGAGGGAGCGAGAAACGGGTGACCGAGGAGGGAGGGATGGACAGAGAAACGGATGACGGGGGAGGGAGAGAGAGAGAAAAGGGTGACGGGGGGAGGGAGGCAGAGAGAAATGGGTGATGGGGAGAGGGAGGGAGGGAGAGAGAAACAGGTGAAGGGGGGAGGGAGGGAGGGAGAGAGAATCGGGTGACCGGGAGGGAGGGAGGGAGAAACAGGTAATGGGGGGAGGGCGGGAGAGAGAAACGGATGACGGGGGAGGGAGGGAGGGTTAGAGAAACGGGTGACGGGGGAGGGAGGGAGCGAGAAACGGGTGACGGGGGAGGGAGGGAGAGAGAACCGGGGTGACGGGTGGAGGGAGGGAGAGAGAAACGCCTGACGGGAGAGGGAGGGAGGGAGAGAGAAATGCCTGACCGGGGGGGGAGGGAAGGAGAGAGAGAGATACGGGTGGAGGGAGGAAAGAGAAACAGGTGACAGGGGAGGGAGGGAGAGATAAACGGGTGACGGGGAGGGAGGGAGAGAGAAACGGGTGATGGGGGGAGGGAGGGAGGGAGATAGAAACGGGTGACGGGGAGGGAGGGAGAGACAAACGGGTGACGGGAGAGGGAGGGTGAGAGAAACAGGTGACGGGGAGGGTGGGAGAGAGAAACGGGTGACGGGGAGGGAGGGAGAGAGAAACGGGTGACGGGGAGGGAGGGAGAGAGAAACGGGTGACGGGGGAGGGAGGGAGCGAGAAACGGGTGACGGGGGAGGGAACGAGCGAGAAACGGGTGACGGGGAGGGAGGGAGAGAGAAACGGGTGACGGGGAGGGAGGGAGAGAGAAACGGGTGACGGAGGAGGGAGGGAGAGAGAGAGAAACGGGTGACGGGGAGGGAGAGAGAGAGGAACGGGTGACGGGGGGAGGGAGGGAGCGGGGTGACGGGGGAGGGAGGGAGAGGGAAACGGGTAATGCGGGGAGGGAGGGAGAGAGAAACGGGTGAAGGGGGGAGGGAGAGAGAAACGGGTGACCAGGGAGGGAGAGAGAAATGGGTTTCGGGGGAGGTAGGGACAGAGAAACGGGTGACGGGGGGAGGGAGGGAGAGAGAAACGGGTGACGGGGAGGGAGGGAGAGAGAAACGGGTGACGGGGAGGGAGGGAGGGAGGGAGAAACGGGTGACGGGGGAGGGAGGGAGAGAGAAACGGGTGACGGGGGATGGAGGGAGAGAGAAACGGGTGACGGGGGATGGAGGGAGAGAGAAACGGGTGACGGGGGAGGGAGAGAGAGAGAGACAAATGGGTGACGGGGGAGAGAGGGAGAGAGAAGCGGGTGATGGGGGAGGGAGGGAGAGAGAGAAACAGGTAATGCGGGGAGGGAGGGAGAGAGAAACGGGTGGCGAGGGAGGGAGAGAGAAACGGGTGACGGGGGAGGGAGGGAGGGGAGAGAGAAACGGGGTGACGGGGGGAGGGAGGGAGAGAGAAACGGGTGACGGGTGGAGGGAGGGAGAGAAAAACGGGGTGACGGGGGAGGGAGGGAGAGAGAAACGCCTGACGGGAGAGGGAGGGAGGGAGGGAGAGGGAAACGCCTAATGGGGGGGAGGGAAGGAGAGAGAGAGAAACGGGTGATGGGTGGAGGGAGGAAAGAGAAACGGGTGACAGGGGAGGGAGGGAGAGATAAACGGGTGACGGGGGAGGGGAGGGAGAGAGAAATGCCTGACGGGAGAGTGAGGGAGGGAGGGAGAGAGAAACGCCTGACGGGGGAGAGGGAAGGAGAGAGAGAGATACGGGTGACGGGAGGAGGGAGGGAGCGAGAAACGGGGTGACGGGGGAGGGAGGGAGAGATAAACGGGTGACGGGGGAGGCAGGGAGAGAGAAACGGGTGACGGGGGAGGGGAGAGAGAGAGAAACGGGTGACGGGGGAGGGAGGGAGAGAGAATAAGTGACATGGGGTGGGAGGGAGAGAGAGAACATTGGGTGACGGGGCAGGAGGGAGAGAGCTACAGGTAATGCGGGGAGGGAGGGACAGAGAAACGGGTGATGAGGGGAGGGAGGGAGGGAGAGAGAAACGGGTGACGGGGGATGGAGGGAGTGACAAACGGGTGACAGTGGGAGGGCGGGAGAGAGAAACGGGTGACGGGGGAGGGTGGCAGAGAGAAACGGGTGACGGGGGGAGGGATGGAGAGAGAAACATGTGACGGGGGAGGAGGAAGAGAGAAACGGGTGACTGGGGCGGGAGGCAGAGAGAAGCGGGTGACGGGGGAGGGAGGGAGAGAGAAGCGGGAGACGGGGGAGGGTGGGAGAGAGAGGCGGGTGACGGGGGAGGGAGGGAGAGAGAAGCGGGAGACGGGGGAGGGAGGGAGAGAGAAACTGGTGACGGGGGGAGGGTGGCAGAGAGAAACGGGTGACGGGGGAGGGAGGGAGAGAGAGGCGGGTGACGGGGGAGGCAGGAAGAGAGAAACTAGTGACAGGTGGAGGGAGGGAGAGAGAAACAGGTAACGGGGGGAAGGGGAGGGAGCGAGAAACGGGTTGATGGGGGAGGGAGGGAGAGGGAATCGGGTGACGGGAGGGAGGGACAAAGAAACTGGTGATGAGGGGAGGGAGGGAGGGAGAGAGCAACGCGTGACGGGGGATAGAGGGAGTGACAAACGGGTGACAGTGGGAGGGCGGGAGAGAGAAACGGGTGACGGGGGGAGGGAGGGAGAGAGAAACAGGTGACGGGGGAGGGAGGGAGAGAGAAACGGGTGACTGGGGCGGGAGGGAGAGAGAAGCGGGGTGACGGGGGGAGGGAGGGGAGAGAGAAGCGAGTGACGGGGGGAGGGAGGAGAGAGAGGCGGGTGACGGGGAGGGAGGAAGAGAGAAACTAGTGACAGGTGGAGGGAGGGAGAGAGAAACAGGTAACGGGGAGGGAGGGAGAGAGAAACGGGTGACAGGGGGAGTGAGGGATGCAGAGAGAAACGGGTGACCGGGCGAGGGAGAGAGAGAGAAACGGGTGACGGGGGAGGGAGGGAGAGAGAAGCGGGTGACGGGGGAGGGAGGGAGAGAGAAACGGGTAATGTGGGGAGGGAGGGAGCGAGAAACGGGTGACGGGAAGGGAGGGATGGAGAGAGAAATGGGTGACGGGTGGAGGGAGGGAAAGAGAAACGGGTGACAGGTGGAGGGAGGGAGAGAGAAACGGGTGACGGGTGGAGAGAGGGAGAGAGAAAAGGGTAATGGGGGAGGGAGGGAGCGAGAAACGGGTGAACGAGGAGGGAGGGATGGACAGAGAAACGGGTACGGGGGAGGGAGAGAGAGAGAAATGGGTGATGGGGGAGGCAGAGAGAAACGGGTGACGGGGGGAGGGAGGGAGAGAGAAACGGGTGATGGGGAGGGAGGGAGAGAGAAACGGGTAACGGATGGAGGGAGGGAGAGAGAAACGCCTGACTGGAGAGGGAGGGAGGGAGAGAGAAATGCCTGATGGGAAAGGGAGGGAGAGAGAAACGCCTGACTGGGGAGGGAGGTAGGGAGAGAGAAACGGGGTGACGGGGGGAGGGAGGGAGAGAGAAACGGGTGACGGGGGGAGAGAGAAACGGGTGACGGGGGAGGGAGGGAGAGTGAAACGGTTGACGGGAGAGGGAGGTAGAGAGAAACGGGTGACGGGGGGAGGGAGGTAGAGACAAATGGGTGACGGGGGGAGGGCAGGAGAGAGAAACCGGTGATGGGGGAGGGAGGGAGAGAGAAGCGGGTGACGGGGGAGGGAGGTAGAGAGAAGCGGGTAACGGGTGGAGGGAGGGAGAGAGAAACGGGTAATGGGGGGAGGGAGGGAGCGAGAAGCGGATGACGGGGGGAGGGAGGGAGAGACAAACGGGTGACGGGGCGAGGGAGGGAGAGAGAAACGGGTGACGGGGGGAGGGAGGGAGAGAGAAACGGGTGACGGGGGTGGGAGGGAGGGATGGAGAGAGAAACAGGTGACGGGGGCGGAAGGGGAGAGGGAAACAGTTGACGGGGATGGGAGGGAGAGAGAAACGGGTGATGGGGGTGGGAGGGAGAGAGAAACGCCTGACGGGAGAGGGAGGAAGTTGAGAGAAACGCCTGACGGGAAAGGGAGGGAGAAAGAAACGGGTGACGGGGGCTGGAGGGAGAGAGAAACGGGTAATGGATGGAGCGAGGCAGAGAGAAGCGGTTTAACGGGTGAGGGAGGGGAGAGAGAAACGCCTGATGGGAGAGGAAGGGAGGGAGAGAGAAACGCCTGACGGGGGAGGGCGGAAGGGAGAGAGAAACGCCTGAGAGGGGAGGGAGGGAGGGAGAGATAAACGCCTGACGGCGCTGACGGCGGAGGGCGGGAGGGAGAGAGAAACGCCTGACGGGGTAGGGCGGGAGGGAGAGAGAAACGCCTGACGGCGGAAGGCGGGAGGGAGAGAGAAACGTGTGCCGGGGGGAGGGAGGGAGGGAGAGAGAAACGGGTGACGGGGGAGGGAGGGAGGGAGAGAGAAACGGTTGACGGGGGAGGGAGGGAGGAAGAGAGAATCAGTGACGGGGGGTGGGAGGGAGAGAGAGAACATCGGGTGACGGGGCAGGAGGGAGAGAGCTACAGGTAATGCGGGGAGGGAGGGAGGGAGAGAGAAACGGGTGACGGGGGATGGAGGGAGTGACAAACGGGTGACAGTGGGAGGGCGGGAGAGAGAAACGGGTGACGGGGGGAGGGTGGCAGAGAGAAATGGGTGACTGGGGCTGGAGGCAGAGAGAAACGGGTGACGGGGGAGGGAGGGAGAGAGAAGCGGGAGACGGGGGAGGGAGGAAGAGAGAAACTAGTGACAGGTGGAGGGAGGGAGAGAGAAACGGGTGACAGGGGGAGTGAGGGATGCAGAGAGAAACGGGTGACGGGGCGAGGGAGAGAGAGAGAAACGGGTGACGGGGTGGGAGGGAGAGAGAAACGGGTGACGGGGGAGGGAGGGAGAGAGAAGCGGGTGACGGGGGAGGGAGGGAGAGAGAAACGGGTAATGTGGGGAGGGAGGGAGCGAGAAACGGGTGACGGGGGAGGGATGGAGAGAGAAATGGGTGACGGGGGGAGGGAGGGAGCGGGTGACGGGGGAGGGAGGGAGAGGGAAACGGGTAATGCGGGGAGGGAGGGAGAGAGAAACGGGTGAAGGGGGGAGGGAGAGAGAAACGGGTGACCAGGGAGGGAGAGAGAAATGGGTTTCGGGGGAGGTAGGGACAGAGAAACGGGTGACGGGGGGAGGGAGGGAGAGAGAAACGGGTGACGGGGAGGGAGGGAGAGAGAAACGGGTGACGGGGAGGGAGGGAGGGAGGGAGAAACGGGTGACGGGGGAGGGAGGGAGAGAGAAACGGGTGACGGGGGATGGAGGGAGAGAGAAACGGGTGACGGGGGATGGAGGGAGAGAGAAACGGGTGACGGGGGAGGGAGAGAGAGAGAGACAAATGGGTGACGGGGGAGAGAGGGAGAGAGAAGCGGGTGATGGGGGAGGGAGGGAGAGAGAAACAGGTAATGCGGGGAGGGAGGGAGAGAGAAACGGGTGGCGAGGGAGGGAGAGAGAAACGGGTGACGGGGGAGGGAGGGAGGGAGAGAGAAACGGGTGACGGGGGGAGGGAGGGAGAGAGAAACGGGTGACGGGTGGAGGGAGGGAGAGAAAAACGGGTGACGGGGGAGGGAGGGAGAGAGAAACGCCTGACGGAGAGGGAGGGAGGGAGGGAGAGGGAAACGCCTAATGGGGGGGAGGGAAGGAGAGAGAGAGAAACGGGTGATGGGTGGAGGGAGGAAAGAGAAACGGGTGACAGGGGAGGGAGGGAGAGATAAACGGGTGACGGGGGAGGGAGGGAGAGAGAAATGCCTGACGGGAGAGTGAGGGAGGGAGGGAGAGAGAAAAACGCCTGACGGGGGAGAGGGAAGGAGAGAGAGAGAATACGGGTGACGGGAGGAGGGAGGGAGCGAGAAACGGGTGACGGGGGAGGGAGGGAGAGATAAACGGGTGACGGGGGAGGCAGGGAGAGAGAAACGGGTGACGGGGGAGGGAGAGAGAGAGAAACGGGTGACGGGGGAGGGAGGGGAGAGAGAATAAGTGACATGGGGTGGGAGGGAGAGAGAGAACATTGGGTGACGGGGCAGGAGGGAGAGAGCTACAGGTAATGCGGGGAGGGAGGGGACAGAGAAACGGGTGATGAGGGGAGGGAGGGAGGGAGAGAGAAACGGGTGACGGGGGATGGAGGGAGTGACAAACGGGTGACAGTGGGAGGGCGGGAGAGAGAAACGGGTGACGGGGGAGGGTGGCAGAGAGAAACGGGTGACGGGGGGAGGGATGGAGAGAGAAACATGTGACGGGGGAGGGAGGAAGAGAGAAACGGGTGACTGGGGCGGGAGGCAGAGAGAAGCGGGAGACGGGGGAGGGTGGGAGAGAGAAGCGGGAGACGGGGGAGGGTGGGAGAGAGAAGCGGGAGACGGGGGAGGGAGGGAGAGAGAAGCGGGAGACGGGGGAGGGAGGGAGAGAGAAACTGGTGACGGGGGGAGGGTGGCAGAGAGAAACGGGTGACGGGGGAGGGAGGGAGAGAGAGGCGGGTGACGGGGGAGGCAGGAAGAGAGAAACTAGTGACAGGTGGAGGGAGGGAGAGAGAAACAGGTAACGGGGGAGGGAGGGAGCGAGAAACGGGTTGATGGGGGAGGGAGGGAGAGGGAATCGGGTGACGGGAGGGAGGGACAAAGAAACTGGTGATGAGGGGAGGGAGGGAGGGAGAGAGCAACGCGTGACGGGGGATAGAGGGAGTGACAAACGGGTGACAGTGGGAGGGCGGGAGAGAGAAACGGGTGACGGGGGGAGGGAGGGAGAGAGAAACAGGTGACGGGGGAGGGAGGGAGAGAGAAACGGGTGACTGGGGCGGGAGGGAGAGAGAAGCGGGTGACGGGGGAGGGAGGGAGAGAGAAGCGAGTGACGGGGGAGGGAGGAGAGAGAGGCGGGTGACGGGGAGGGAGGAAGAGAGAAACTAGTGACAGGTGGAGGGAGGGAGAGAGAAACAGGTAACGGGGAGGGAGGGAGAGAGAAACGGGTGACAGGGGGAGTGAGGGATGCAGAGAGAAACGGGTGACCGGGCGAGGGAGAGAGAGAGAAACGGGTGACGGGGGAGGGAGGGAGAGAGAAGCGGGTGACGGGGGAGGGAGGGAGAGAGAAACGGGTAATGTGGGGAGGGAGGGAGCGAGAAACGGGTGACGGGAAGGGAGGGATGGAGAGAGAAATGGGTGACGGGTGGAGGGAGGGAAAGAGAAACGGGTGACAGGTGGAGGGAGGGAGAGAGAAACGGGTGACGGGTGGAGAGAGGGAGAGAGAAAAGGGTAATGGGGGAGGGAGGGAGCGAGAAACGGGGTGAACGAGGAGGGAGGGATGGACAGAGAAACGGGTACGGGGGAGGGAGAGAGAGAGAAATGGGTGATGGGGGAGGCAGAGAGAAACGGGTGACGGGGGGAGGGAGGGAGAGAGAAACGGGTGATGGGGAGGGAGGGAGAGAGAAACGGGTAACGGATGGAGGGAGGGAGAGAGAAACGCCTGACTGGAGAGGGAGGGAGGGAGAGAGAAATGCCTGATGGGAAAGGGAGGGAGAGAGAAACGCCTGACTGGGGAGGGAGGTAGGGAGAGAGAAACGGGTGACGGGGGGGGAGGGAGAGAGAAACGGGTGACGGAGGAGAGAGAAATGGGTGACGGGGGAGGGAGGGAGGGAGAGAGAAACGGGTGACGGGGGAGGGAGGGAGAGTGAAACGGTTGACGGGAGAGGGAGGTAGAGACAAACGGGTGACGGGGGGAGGGCAGGAGAGAGAAACCGGTGATGGGGGAGGGAGGGAGAGAGAAGTGGGTGACGGGGGAGGGAGGTAGAGAGAAGCGGGTAACGGGTGGAGGGAGGGAGAGAGAAACGGGTAATGGGGGGATGGAGGGAGCGAGAAGCGGATGACGGGGGGAGGGAGGGAGAGACAAACGGGTGACGGGGCGAGGGAGGGAGAGAGAAACGGGTGACGGGGGAGGGAGGGAGAGAGAAACGGGTGACGGGGGTGGGAGGGAGGGATGGAGAGAGAAACAGGTGACGGGGGCGGAAGGGAGAGGGAAACAGTTGACGGGGATGGGAGGGAGAGAGAAACGGGTGATGGGGGTGGGAGGGAGAGAGAAACGCCTGACGGGAGAGGGAGGAAGTTGAGAGAAACGCCTGACGGGAAAGGGAGGGAGAAAGAAACGGGTGACGGGGGCTGGAGGGAGAGAGAAACAGGTAATGGATGGAGCGAGGCAGAGAGAAGCGGTTAACGGGTGAGGGAGGGAGAGAGAAACGCCTGATGGGAGAGGAAGGGAGGGAGAGAGAAACGCCTGACGGGGGAGGGCGGAAGGGAGAGAGAAACGCCTGAGAGGGGAGGGCGGGAGGGAGAGAGAAACGGGTGACTGGGGCTGGAGGCAGAGAGAAGCGGGTGACGGGGGAGGGAGAGAGAGAACATTGGGTGACGGGGCAGGAGGGAGAGAGAAGCGGGTGACGGGGGAGGGAGGAAGAGAGAAACTAGTGACAGGTGGAGGGAGGGAGAGAGAAACAGGTAACGGGGAGGGAGGGAGAGAGAAACGGGTGACAGGGGGAGTGAGGGATGCAGAGAGAAACGGGTGACGGGGCGAGGGAGAGAGAGAGAAACGGGTGACGGGGGAGGGATGGAGACAGAAGCGGGTGACGGGGGAGGGAGGGAGAGAGAAACGGGTGACGGGGGAGGGAGGGAGAGAGAAACGGGTGCTGGGGGAGGGAGGGAGGGAGAGAGAAACGGGTGACGGGGGAGGGAGGGAGCGAGAAACGGGTGACGGGGGAGGGAGGGATGGAGAGAGAAATGGGTGACGGGGGGAGGGAGGGAAAGAGAAACGGGTGACAGGTGGAGGGAGGGAGAGAGAAACGGGTGACGGGGGGAGGGAGGGAGAGAGAAACGGGTAACGGATGGAGGGAGGGAGAGAGAAACGCCTGACTGGAGAGGGAGGGGGGGAGAGAGAAATGCCTGATGGGAAAGGGAGGGAGAGAGAAACGCCTGACTGGGGAGGGAGGGAGGGAGAGAGAAATGGGTGATGGGGAGAGGGAGGGAGGGAGAGAGAAACAGGTTAAGGGGGGAGGGAGGGATGGAGAGATAATCGGGTGACGGGGAGGGAGGGAGAGAGAAACAGGTAATGGGGGGAGGGAGGGAGAGAGAAACGGGTGACGGGGGAGGGAGGGAGAGAGAAACGGATGACGGGGGAGGGAGGGAGGCAGAGAGAAACGGGTGACGGGGGGAGGGATCGAGAGAGAAACGGGTGACGGGGGGAGGGATCGAGAGAGAAACGGGTGACAGGGGGAGGGAGGGAGAGAGAAACGGGTGACGGGGGAGGGAGGGAGAGAGAAACGGGTGACGGGGGAGAGAGAAACGGGTGACGGGGGAGGGAGGGAGAGAGAAACGGGTGACGGGGGAGAGAGAAACGGGTGACGGGGGAGGGAGGGAGGGAGGGAGAGAGAAACGGGTGACAGGGGAGGGAGGGAGGGAGAGAGAATCAGTGACGGGGGGTGGGAGGGAGAGAGAGAACATCGGGTGACGGGGCAGGAGGGAGAGAGCTACAGGTAATGCGGGGAGGGAGGGAGGCAGAGAGAAACGGGTGACGGGGGATGGAGGGAGTGACAAACGGGTGACGGGGGGAGGGTGGCAGAGAGAAACGGGTGACTGGGGCGGGATGCAGAGAGAAACGGGGTGACGGGGGAGGGAGGGAGAGAGAAGCGGGTGACGGGGGAGGGAGGGAGAGAGAAACGGGTGACGGGGGAGGGAGGGAGAGAGAAACGGGTGACGGGGGAGGGAGGGAGAGAGAAACGGGTGACAGGGGGAGGGAGGGAGAGAGAAAAGGGTGACGGGGGGAGGGAGGGAGAGAGAAAAGGGTAATGGGGGAGGGAGGGAGCGAGAAACGGGTGACCGAGGAGGGAGGGATGGACAGAGAAACGGATGACGGGGGAGGGAGAGAGAGAGAAAAGGGTGACGGGGGAGGGAGGCAGAGAGAAATGGGTGATGGGGAGAGGGAGGGAGGGAGAGAGAAACAGGTGATGAGGGGAGGGCGGGAGAGAGAAACGGATGACGGGGGAGGGAGGGAGGGTTAGAGAAACGGGTGACGGGGGAGGGAGGGAGCGAGAAACGGGTGACGGGGGAGGGAGGGAGAGAGACCCGGGTGACGGGTGGAGGGAGGGAGAGAGAAACGCCTGACGGGAGAGGGAGGGAGGGAGAGAGAAATGCCTGACGGGGGGGAGGGAAGGAGAGAGAGAGATACGGGTGGAGGGAGGAAAGAGAAACAGGTGACAGGGGAGGGAGGGAGAGATAAACGGGTGACGGGGAGGGAGGGAGAGAGAAACGGGTGACGGGGGGAGGGAGGGAGGGAGATAGAAACGGGTGACGGGGAGGGAGGGAGAGACAAACGGGTGACGGGAGAGGGAGGGTGAGAGAAACAGGTGACGGGGAGGGTGGGAGAGAGAAACGGGTGACGGGGAGGGAGGGAGAGAGAAACGGGTGACGGGGAGGGAGGGAGAGAGAAACGGGTGACGGGGAGGGAGGGAGAGAGAAACGGGTGACGGGGAGGGAGGGAGCGAGAAACGGGTGACGGGGGAGGGAACGAGCGAGAAACGGGTGACGGGGTGGGAGGGAGAGAGAAACGGGTGACGGGGAGGGAGGAGAGAGAAACGGGTGACGGAGGAGGGAGGGAGAGAGAGAGAAACGGGTGACGGGGAGGGAGAGAGAGAGGAACGGGTGACGGGGGGAGGGAGGGAGCGGGTGACGGGGGAGGGAGGGAGAGAGAAACAGGTAATGCGGGGAGGGAGGGAGAGAGAAACGGGTGAAGGGGGGAGGGAGAGAGAAACGGGTGACCAGGGAGGGAGAGAGAAATGGGTTTCGGGGGAGGTAGGACAGAGAAACGGGTGACGGGGGGAGGGAGGGAGAGAGAAACGGGTGACGGGGAGGGAGGGAGAGAGAAACAGGTGACGGGGAGGGAGGGAGGGAGGGAGAAACGCCTGACGGGGGGGAGGGAAGGAGAGAGAGAGATACGAGTGGAGGGAGGAAAGAGAAACAGGTGACAAGGGAGGGAGAGATAAACGGGTGACGGGGAGGGAGGGAGAGAGAAACGGGTGATGGGGGGAGGGAGGGAGGGAGATAGAAACGGGTGACGGGGAGGGAGGGAGAGACAAACGGGTGACGGGAGAGGGAGGGTGAGAGAAACAGGTGACGGGGAGGGTGGGAGAGAGAAACGGGTGACGGGGAGGGTGGGAGAGAGAAACGGGTGACGGGGGAGGGAGGGAGCGAGAAACGGGTGACGGAGGAGGGAGGGAGAGAGAGAGAAACGGGTGATGGGGAGGGAGAGAGAGAGGAACGGGTGACGGGGGGAGGGAGGGAGCGGGTGACGGGGAGGGAGGGAGAGGGAAACGGGTAATGCGGGGAGGGAGGGAGAGAGAAACGGGTGACCAGGGAGGGAGAGAGAAATGGGTTTCGGGGGAGGTAGGGACAGAGAAACGGGTGACGGGGGGAGGGAGGGAGAGAGAAACGGGTGACGGGGGGAGGGAGGGAGAGAGAAACGGGTGACGGGGAGGGAGGGAGAGAGAAACGGGTGACGGGGAGGGAGGGAGGGAGGGAGAAACGGGTGACGGGGGAGGGAGAGAGAGAGAAACGGGTGACGGGGGATGGAGGGAGAGAGAAACGGGTGACGGGGGATGGAGGGAGAGAGAAACGGGTGACGGGGGAGGGAGAGAGAGAGAGACAAATGGGTGACCGGGGAGAGAGGGAGAGAGAAGCGGGTGATGGGGGAGGGAGGGAGAGAGAAACAGGTAATGCGGGGAGGGAGGGAGAGAGAAACGGGTGGCGAGGGAGGGAGAGAGAAACGGGTGACGGGGGAGGGAGGGAGGGAGAGAGAAACGGGTGACGGGGGGAGGGAGGGAGAGAGAAACGGGTGACGGGTGGAGGGAGGGAGAGAAAAACGGGTGACGGGGGAGGGAGGGAGAGAGAAACGCCTGACGGGAGAGGGAGGGAGGGAGAGGGAAACGCCTAACGGGGGGGAGGGAAGGAGAGAGAGAGAAACAGGTGACGGGTGGAGGGAGGAAAGAGAAACGGGTGACAGGGGAGGGAGGGAGAGATAAACGGGTGACGGGGGAGGGAGGGAGAGAGAAATGCCTGACGGGAGAGTGAGGGAGGGAGGGAGAGAGAAACGCCTGACGGGGGAGAGGGAAGGAGAGAGAGAGATACGGGTGACGGGAGGAGGGAGGGAGCGAGAAACGGGTGACGGGGGAGGGAGGGAGAGATAAAAGGGTGACGGGGGAGGCAGGGAGAGAGAAACGGGTGACGGGGGAGGGAGAGAGAGAGAAACGGGTGACGGGGGAGGGAGAGAGAGAGAAACGGGTGACGGGGGAGGGAGGGAGAGAGAAACAGGTGACGGGGGTGGGAGGGAGGGAGGGAGATAGAAACAGGTGGCGGTGAGGAAGGGAGAGAGAAACGGTTGACGGGGATGGGAGGGAGAGAGAAACGGGTGACGGGGGTGGGAGGAAGAGAGAAACGCCTGACGGGAGAGGGAGGAAGTTGAGAGAAATGCCTGACGGGGGAGGGAGGGAGAAAGAAACGGGTGACGGGGGCTGGAGGGAGAGAGAAACGGGTAATGGATGGAGGGAGGCAGAGAGAAGCGGGTAACGGGTGAGGGAGGGAGAGAGAAACGCCTGATGGGAGAGGAAGGGAGGGAGAGAGAAATGCCTGATGGGGGAGGGCGGGAGGGAGAGAGTAACGCCTGATGGGGGAGGGCGGGAGGGAGAGAGAAACGCCTGACAGGGGAGGGCGGGAGGGAGAGAGAAACGCCTGACGGCGGAGGGCGGGAGGGAGAGAGAAACGTGTGCCGGGGGGTGGGAGGGAGGGAGAGAGAAACGGGTGACGGGGGAGGGAGGGAGAGAGAATCAGTGACAGGGGGTGGGAGGGAGAGAGAGAACATTGGGTGACGGGGCAGGAGGGAGAGAGCTACAGGTAATGCGGGGAGGGAGGGACAGAGAAACGGGTGATGAGGGGAGGGAGGGAGGGAGAGAGAAACGGGTGACGGGGGATGGAGGGAGTGACAAACGGGTGACAGTGGGAGGGCGGGAGAGAGAAACGGGTGACGGGGGAGGGTGGCAGAGAGAAACGGGTGACGGGGGGAGGGATGGAGAGAGAAACATGTGACGGGGGAGGGAGGAAGAGAGAAACGGGTGACTGGGGCGGGAGGCAGAGAGAAGCGGGTGACGGGGGAGGGAGGGAGAGAGAAGCGGGAGACGGGGGAGGGAGGGAGAGAGAGGCGGGGTGACGGGGGAGGGAGGGAGAGAGAAGCGGGAGACGGGGGAGGGAGGGAGAGAGAAACGGGTGACGGGGGAGGGTGGCAGAGAGAAACGGGTGACGGGGGAGGGAGGGAGAGAGAGGCGGTTGACGGGGGAGGGAGGAAGAGAGAAACTAGTGACAGGTGGAGGGAGGGAGAGAGAAACAGGTAACGGGGGAGGGAGGGAGCGAGAAACGGGTTGATGGGGGAGGGAGGGAGAGGGAATCGGGTGACGGGAGGGAGGGACAGAGAAACGGGTGATGAGGGGAGGGAGGGAGGGAGAGAGCAACGCGTGACGAGGATAGAGGGAGTGACAAACGGGTGACAGTGGGAGGGCGGGTAGAGAGAAACGGGTGACGGGAGGAGGGAGGGAGAGAGAAACAGGTGACGGGGGAGGGAGGGAGAGAGAAACGGGTGACTGGGGCGGGAGGGGAGAGAGAAGCGGGTGACGGGGGAGGGAGGGAGAGAGAAACGAGTGACGGGGGAGGGAGGAGAGAGAGGCGGGTGACGGGGAGGGAGGAAGAGAGAAACTAGTGACAGGTGGAGGGAGGGAGAGAGAAACAGGTAACGGGGAGGGAGGGAGAGAGAAACGGGTGACAGGGGGAGTGAGGGATGCAGAGAGAAACGGGTGACCGGGCGAGGGAGAGAGAGAGAAACGGGTGACGGGGGAGGGAGGGAGAGAGAAGCGGGTGACGGGGGAGGGAGGGAGAGAGAAACGGGTAATGTGGGGAGGGAGGGAGCGAGAAACGGGTGACGGGAAGGGAGGGATGGAGAGAGAAATGGGTGACGGGTTGAGGGAGGGAAAGAGAAACGGGTGACAGGTGGAGGGAGGGAGAGAGAAACGGGTGACGGGTGGATAGAGGGAGAGAGAAAAGGGTAATGGGGGAGGGAGGGAGCGAGAAACGGGTGAACGAGGAGGGAGGGATGGACAGAGAAACGGGTACGGGGGAGGGAGAGAGAGAGAAATGGGTGATGGGGGAGGCAGAGAGAAACGGGTGACGGGGGGAGGGAGGGAGAGAGAAACTGGTGATGGGGAGGGAGGGAGAGAGAAACGGGTAACGGATGGAGGGAGGGAGAGAGAAACGCCTGACGGCGGAGGGCGGGAGTGAGAGAGAAACGTGTGCCGGGGGGAGGGAGGGAGGGAGAGAGAAACGGGTGACGGGGGAGGGAGGGAGAGAGAATCAGTGACAGGGGGTGGGAGGGAGAGAGAGAACATTGGGTGACGGGGCAGGAGGGAGAGAGCTACAGGTAATGCGGGGAGGGAGGGACAGAGAAACGGGTGATGAGGGGAGGGAGGGAGGGAGAGAGAAACGGGTGACGGGGGATGGAGGGAGTGACAAACGGGTGACAGTGGGAGGGCGGGAGAGAGAAACGGGTGACGGGGGAGGGTGGCAGAGAGAAACGGGTGACGGGGGGAGGGATGGAGAGAGAAACATGTGACGGGGGAGGGAGGAAGAGAGAAATGGGTGACTGGGGCGGGAGGCAGAGAGAAGCGGGAGACGGGGGAGGGAGGGAGAGAGAGGCGGGTAACGGGGGAGGGAGGGAGAGAGAAGCGGGAGACGGGGGAGGGAGGGAGAGAGAAACGGGTGACGGGCGGAGGGTGGCAGAGAGAAACGGGTGACGGGGGAGGGAGGGAGAGAGAAACGGGTGACGGGCGGAGGGTGGCAGAGAGAAACTAGTGACAGGTGGAGGGAGGGAGAGAGAAACAGGTAACGGGGGAGGGAGGGAGCGAGAAACGGGTTGATGGGGGAGGGAGGGAGAGGGAATCGGGTGACGGGAGGGAGGGACAGAGAAACGGGTGATGAGGGGAGGGAGGGAGGGAGAGAGCAACGCGTGACGGGGATAGAGGGAGTGACAAACGGGTGACAGTGGGAGGGCGGGAGAGAGAAACGGGTGACGGGGGGAGGGAGGGAGAGAGAAACAGGTGATGGGGGAGGGAGGGGAGAGAGAAACGGGTGACTGGGGCGGGAGGGAGAGAGAAGCGGGTGACGGGGGAGGGAGGGAGAGAGAAGCGAGTGACGGGGGAGGGAGGAGAGAGAGGCGGGTGACGGGGAGGGAGGAAGAGAGAAACTAGTGACAGGTGGAGGGAGGGAGAGAGAAACAGGTAACGGGGAGGGAGGGAGAGAGAAACGGGTGACAGGGGGAGTGAGGGATGCAGAGAGAAACGGGTGACTGGGGCGGGAGGGAGAGAGAAGCGGGTGACGGGGGAGGGAGGGAGAGAGAAGCGAGTGACGGGGGAGGGAGGAGAGAGAGGCGGGTGACGGGGAGGGAGGAAGAGAGAAACTAGTGACAGGTGGAGGGAGGGAGAGAGAAACAGGTAACGGGGAGGGAGGGAGAGAGAAACGGGTGACAGGGGGAGTGAGGGATGCAGAGAGAAACGGGTGACCGGGCGAGGGAGAGAGAGAGAAACGGGTGACGGGGGAGGGAGGGAGAGAGAAGCGGGTGACGGGGGAGGGAGGGAGAGAGAAACGGGTAATGTGGGGAGGGAGGGAGCGAGAAACGGGTGACGGGAAGGGAGGGATGGAGAGAGAAATGGGTGACGGGTGGAGGGAGGGAAAGAGAAACGGGTGACAGGTGGAGGGAGGGAGAGAGAAACGGGTGACGTGTGGAGAGAGGGAGAGAGAAAAGGGTAATGGGGGAGGGAGGGGAGCGAGAAACGGTGGTGAACGAGGAGGGAGGGATGGACAGAGAAACGGGTACGGGGGAGGGAGAGAGAGAGAAATGGGTGATGGGGGAGGCAGAGAGAAACGGGTGACGGGGGGAGGGAGGGAGAGAGAAACGGGTGATGGGGAGGGAGGGAGAGAGAAACGGGTAACGGATGGAGGGAGGGAGAGAGAAACGCCTGACTGGAGAGGGAGGGAGGGAGAGAGAAATGCCTGATGGGAAAGGGAGGGAGAGAGAAATGCCTGACTGGGGAGGGAGGTAGGGAGAGAGAAACGGGTGACGGGGGGAGGGAGGGAGAGAGAAACGGGTGACGGAGGAGAGAGAAATGGGTGACGGGGGAGGGAGGGAGGGAGAGAGAAACGGGTGACGGGGGAGGGAGGGAGAGTGAAACGGTTGACGGGAGAGGGAGGTAGAGAGAAACGGGTGACGGGGGGAGGGAGGTAGAGACAAACGGGTGACGGGGGGAGGGCAGGAGAGAGAAACCGGTGATGGGGGAGGGAGGGAGAGAGAATTGGGTGACGGGGGAGGGAGGTAGAGAGAAGCGGGTAACGGGTGGAGGGAGGGAGAGAGAAACGGGTAATGGGGGGATGGAGGGAGCGAGAAGCGGATGACGGGGGGAGGGAGGGAGAGACAAACGGGTGACGGGGCGAGGGAGGGAGAGAGAAACGGGTGACGGGGGAGGGAGGGAGAGAGAAACGGGTGACGGGGGTGGGAGGGAGGGATGGAGAGAGAAACAGGTGACGGGGGCGGAAGGGAGAGGGAAACAGTTGACGGGGATGGGAGGGAGAGAGAAACGGGTGATGGGGGTGGGAGGGAGAGAGAAACGCCTGACGGGAGAGGGAGGAAGTTGAGAGAAACGCCTGACGGGAAAGGGAGGGAGAAAGAAACGGGTGACGGGGGCTGGAGGGAGAGAGAAACAGGTAATGGATGGAGCGAGGCAGAGAGAAGCGGTTAACGGGTGAGGGAGGGAGAGAGAAACGCCTGATGGGAGAGGAAGGGAGGGAGAGAGAAACGCCTGACGGGGGAGGGCGGAAGGGAGAGAGAAACGCCTGAGAGGGGAGGGCGGGAGGGAGAGATAAACGCCTGACGGCGGAGGGCGGGAGGGAGAGAGAAACGCCTGACGGGGTAGGGCGGGAGGGAGATAGAAACGCCTGACGGCGGAAGGCGGGAGGGAGAGAGAAACGTGTGCCGGGGGGAGGGAGGGAGGGAGAGAGAAACGGGTGACGGGGGGAGGGAGGGAGGGAGAGAGAAACGGTTGACGGGGGAGGGAGGGAGGAAGAGAGAATCAGTGACGGGGGGTGGGAGGGAGAGAGAGAACATCGGGTGACGGGGCAGGAGGGAGAGAGCTACAGGTAATGCGGGGAGGGAGGGAGGGAGAGAGAAACGGGTGACGGGGGATGGAGGGAGTGACAAACGGGTGACAGTGGGAGGGCGGGAGAGAGAAACGGGTGACGGGGGGAGGGTGGCAGAGAGAAATGGGTGACTGGGGCTGGAGGCAGAGAGAAACGGGTGACGGGGGAGGGAGGGAGAGAGAAGCGGGAGACGGGGGAGGGAGGAAGAGAGAAACTAGTGACAGGTGGAGGGAGGGAGAGAGAAACGGGTGACAGGGGGAGTGAGGGATGCAGAGAGAAACGGGTGACGGGGCGAGGGAGAGAGAGAGAAACGGGTGACGGGGTGGGAGGGAGAGAGAAACGGGTGACGGGGGAGGGAGGGAGAGAGAAGCGGGTGACGGGGGAGGGAGGGAGAGAGAAACGGGTAATGTGGGGAGGGAGGGAGCGAGAAACGGGTGACGGGGGAGGGATGGAGAGAGAAATGGGTGACGGGGGAGGGAGGCAGAGAGAAACGGGTGATGGGGGGAGGGAGGGAGAGAGAAACGGGTGACGGGGAGGGAGGCAGAGAGAAACGGGTGACGGGGGCAGGGAGGGAGAGAGAAACGGGTGACGGGGGAGGGAGGGAGAGGGAAATGGGTAATGGATGGAGGGAGGGAGAGAGAAATGGGTGACGGGTGGAGGGAGGGAGAGAGAAACTGGTAACGGATGGAGGGAAGGTGAGAGAAAAGCCTGACGGGAGAAGGAGGGAGGGAAGAGAAACGCCTGATGGGAAAGGGAGGGAGAGGGAGAGAAACGCCTGACTGAGGAGGGAGGGAGGGAGAGAGAAACGGGTTACGGATGGAGGGAGGGAGAGAGAAGCGGGTAACGGGGGGAGGAAGGGAGAGAGAAAGCCTGAAGGGAGAGGGAGGGAGAGAGAAACGGGTGACGGGGGGAGGGAGGGTTAGAGAAACGGGTGACAGGTGGAGGGAAGGAGAGTGAAATGGGTGACGGGGGGAGGGCAGGAGAGAGAAACCGGTGATGGGGGATGGAGGGAGAGAGAAGCGGGTGACGGGTGGAGGGAGGGAGAGAGAAACGGGTGACGAGGCGAGGGTGGGAGAGAGAAACGGGTGACGGGTGGAGGGAGGGAGAGACAAACGGGTGACGGGGTGGGAGGGAGAGAGAAAAGGGTGACGGGGGGAGGGAGGGAGAGAGAAATGGGTGACGGGGGTGGGAGGGAGGGATGGAGAGAGAAACAGGTGACGGGGGCGGAAGGGAGAGAGAAACGGTTGACGGGGATGGGAGGGAGAGAGAAACGGGTGACGGGGGTGGGAGGGAGAGAGAAACGGGTGACGGGGGTGGGAGGGAGAGAGAAACGCCTGACGGGAGAGGGAGGGAGAGAGAAACGCCTGACGGGGGAGGGAGGGAGAAAGAAACGGGTGACGGGGGCTGGAGGGAGAGAGAAACGGGTAATGGATGGAGGGAGGCAGAGAGAAGCGGGTAACAGGTGAGGGAGGGAGAGAAAAACGCCTGATGGGAGAGGAAGGGAGGGAGAGAGAAATGCCTGACGGGGGAGGGCGGGAGGGAGAGTGAAACGCCTGACGGGGGAGGGCGGGAGGGAGAGAGAAACGCCTGACGGCGGAGGGCGGGAGGGAGAGAGAAACGGGTGACGGTGGGAGGGAGGGAGGGAGAGAGAAACGGGTGACAGGGGAGGGAGGGAGGGAGAGAGAATCAGTGACGGGGGGTGGGAGGGAGAGAGAGAACATCGGGTGACGGGGCAGGAGGGAGAGAGCTACAGGTAATGCGGGGAGGGAGGGAGGCAGAGAGAAACGGGTGACGGGGGATGGAGGGAGTGACAAACGGGTGACGGGGGGAGGGTGGCAGAGAGAAACGGGTGACTGGGGCGGGATGCAGAGAGAAACGGGTGACGGGGGAGGGAGGGAGAGAGAAGCGGGTGACGGGGGAGGGAGGGAGAGAGAAACGGGTGACGGGGGAGGGAGGGAGAGAGAAATGGGTGATGGGGGAGGGAGGGAGAGAGAAACGGGTGACGGGGGAGGGAGGGAGAGAGAAACGGGTGACGGGGGGAGGGAGGGAGAGAGAAAAGGGTAATGGGGGAGGGAGGGAGCGAGAAACGGGTGACCGAGGAGGGAGGGATGGACAGAGAAACGGATGACGGGGGAGGGAGAGAGAGAGAAAAGGGTGACGGGGGAGGGAGGCAGAGAGAAATGGGTGATGGGGAGAGGGAGGGAGGGAGAGAGAAACAGGTGAAGGGGGGAGGGAGGGAGGGAGAGAGAATCGGGTGACCGGGAGGGAGGGAGGGAGAAACAGGTAATGGGGGGAGGGCGGGAGAGAGAAACGGATGACGGGGGAGGGAGGGAGGGTTAGAGAAACGGGTGACGGGGGAGGGAGGGAGCGAGAAACGGGTGACGGGGGAGGGAGGGAGAGAGAACCGGGTGACGGGTGGAGGGAGGGAGAGAGAAACGCCTGACGGGAGAGGGAGGGAGGGAGAGAGAAATGCCTGACCGGGGGGGGAGGGAAGGAGAGAGAGAGATACGGGTGGAGGGAGGAAAGAGAAACAGGTGACAGGGGAGGGAGGGAGAGATAAACGGGTGACGGGGAGGGAGGGAGAGAGAAACGGGTGATGGGGGGAGGGAGGGAGGGAGATAGAAACGGGTGACGGGGAGGGAGGGAGAGACAAACGGGTGACGGGAGAGGGAGGGTGAGAGAAACAGGTGACGGGGAGGGTGGGAGAGAGAAACGGGTGACGGGGAGGGAGGGAGAGAGAAACGGGTGACGGGGAGGGAGGGAGAGAGAAACGGGTGACGGGGGAGGGAGGGAGCGAGAAACGGGTGACGGGGGAGGGAACGAGCGAGAAACGGGTGACGGGGAGGGAGGGAGAGAGAAACGGGTGACGGGGAGGGAGGGAGAGAGAAACGGGTGACGGAGGAGGGAGGGAGAGAGAGAGAAACGGGTGACGGGGAGGGAGAGAGAGAGGAACGGGTGACGGGGGGAGGGAGGGAGCGGGTGACGGGGGAGGGAGGGAGAGGGAAACGGGTAATGCGGGGAGGGAGGGAGAGAGAAACGGGTGAAGGGGGGAGGGAGAGAGAAACGGGTGACCAGGGAGGGAGAGAGAAATGGGTTTCGGGGGAGGTAGGGACAGAGAAACGGGTGACGGGGGGAGGGAGGGAGAGAGAAACGGGTGACGGGGAGGGAGGGAGAGAGAAACGGGTGACGGGGAGGGAGGGAGGGAGGGAGAAACGGGTGACGGGGGAGGGAGGGAGAGAGAAACGGGTGACGGGGGATGGAGGGAGAGAGAAACGGGTGACGGGGGATGGAGGGAGAGAGAAACGGGTGACGGGGGAGGGAGAGAGAGAGAGACAAATGGGTGACGGGGGAGAGAGGGAGAGAGAAGCGGGTGATGGGGGAGGGAGGGAGAGAGAAACAGGTAATGCGGGGAGGGAGGGAGAGAGAAACGGGTGGCGAGGGAGGGAGAGAGAAACGGGTGACGGGGGAGGGAGGGAGGGAGAGAGAAACGGGTGACGGGGGGAGGGAGGGAGAGAGAAACGGGTGACGGGTGGAGGGAGGGAGAGAAAAACGGGTGACGGGGGAGGGAGGGAGAGAGAAACGCCTGACGGGAGAGGGAGGGAGGGAGGGAGAGGGAAACGCCTAATGGGGGGGAGGGAAGGAGAGAGAGAGAAACGGGTGATGGGTGGAGGGAGGAAAGAGAAACGGGTGACAGGGGAGGGAGGGAGAGATAAACGGGTGACGGGGGAGGGAGGGAGAGAGAAATGCCTGACGGGAGAGTGAGGGAGGGAGGGAGAGAGAAACGCCTGACGGGGGAGAGGGAAGGAGAGAGAGAGATACGGGTGACGGGAGGAGGGAGGGAGCGAGAAACGGGTGACGGGGGAGGGAGGGAGAGATAAACGGGTGACGGGGGAGGCAGGGAGAGAGAAACGGGTGACGGGGGAGGGAGAGAGAGAGAAACGGGTGACGGGGGAGGGAGGGAGAGAGAATAAGTGACATGGGGTGGGAGGGAGAGAGAGAACATTGGGTGACGGGGCAGGAGGGAGAGAGCTACAGGTAATGCGGGGAGGGAGGGACAGAGAAACGGGTGATGAGGGGAGGGAGGGAGGGAGAGAGAAACGGGTGACGGGGGATGGAGGGAGTGACAAACGGGTGACAGTGGGAGGGCGGGAGAGAGAAACGGGTGACGGGGGAGGGTGGCAGAGAGAAACGGGTGACGGGGGGAGGGATGGAGAGAGAAACATGTGACGGGGGAGGGAGGAAGAGAGAAACGGGTGACTGGGGCGGGAGGCAGAGAGAAGCGGGTGACGGGGGAGGGAGGGAGAGAGAAGCGGGAGACGGGGGAGGGTGGGAGAGAGAGGCGGGTGACGGGGGAGGGAGGGAGAGAGAAGCGGGAGACGGGGGAGGGAGGGAGAGAGAAACTGGTGACGGGGGGAGGGTGGCAGAGAGAAACGGGTGACGGGGGAGGGAGGGAGAGAGAGGCGGGTGACGGGGGAGGCAGGAAGAGAGAAACTAGTGACAGGTGGAGGGAGGGAGAGAGAAACAGGTAACGGGGGAGGGAGGGAGCGAGAAACGGGTTGATGGGGGAGGGAGGGAGAGGGAATCGGGTGACGGGAGGGAGGGACAAAGAAACTGGTGATGAGGGGAGGGAGGGAGGGAGAGAGCAACGCGTGACGGGGGATAGAGGGAGTGACAAACGGGTGACAGTGGGAGGGCGGGAGAGAGAAACGGGTGACGGGGGGAGGGAGGGAGAGAGAAACAGGTGACGGGGGAGGGAGGGAGAGAGAAACGGGTGACTGGGGCGGGAGGGAGAGAGAAGCGGGTGACGGGGGAGGGAGGGAGAGAGAAGCGAGTGACGGGGGAGGGAGGAGAGAGAGGCGGGTGACGGGGAGGGAGGAAGAGAGAAACTAGTGACAGGTGGAGGGAGGGAGAGAGAAACAGGTAACGGGGAGGGAGGGAGAGAGAAACGGGTGACAGGGGGAGTGAGGGATGCAGAGAGAAACGGGTGACCGGGCGAGGGAGAGAGAGAGAAACGGGTGACGGGGGAGGGAGGGAGAGAGAAGCGGGTGACGGGGGAGGGAGGGAGAGAGAAACGGGTAATGTGGGGAGGGAGGGAGCGAGAAACGGGTGACGGGAAGGGAGGGATGGAGAGAGAAATGGGTGACGGGTGGAGGGAGGGAAAGAGAAACGGGTGACAGGTGGAGGGAGGGAGAGAGAAACGGGTGACGGGTGGAGAGAGGGAGAGAGAAAAGGGTAATGGGGGAGGGAGGGAGCGAGAAACGGGTGAACGAGGAGGGAGGGATGGACAGAGAAACGGGTACGGGGGAGGGAGAGAGAGAGAAATGGGTGATGGGGGAGGCAGAGAGAAACGGGTGACGGGGGGAGGGAGGGAGAGAGAAACGGGTGATGGGGAGGGAGGGAGAGAGAAACGGGTAACGGATGGAGGGAGGGAGAGAGAAACGCCTGACTGGAGAGGGAGGGAGGGAGAGAGAAATGCCTGATGGGAAAGGGAGGGAGAGAGAAACGCCTGACTGGGGAGGGAGGTAGGGAGAGAGAAACGGGTGACGGGGGGAGGGAGGGAGAGAGAAACGGGTGACGGGGGAGAGAGAAACGGGTGACGGGGGAGGGAGGGAGAGTGAAACGGTTGACGGGAGAGGGAGGTAGAGAGAAACGGGTGACGGGGGGAGGGAGGTAGAGACAAATGGGTGACGGGGGGAGGGCAGGAGAGAGAAACCGGTGATGGGGGAGGGAGGGAGAGAGAAGCGGGTGACGGGGGAGGGAGGTAGAGAGAAGCGGGTAACGGGTGGAGGGAGGGAGAGAGAAACGGGTAATGGGGGGAGGGAGGGAGCGAGAAGCGGATGACGGGGGGAGGGAGGGAGAGACAAACGGGTGACGGGGCGAGGGAGGGAGAGAGAAACGGGTGACGGGGGGAGGGAGGGAGAGAGAAACGGGTGACGGGGGTGGGAGGGAGGGATGGAGAGAGAAACAGGTGACGGGGGCGGAAGGGAGAGGGAAACAGTTGACGGGGATGGGAGGGAGAGAGAAACGGGTGATGGGGGTGGGAGGGAGAGAGAAACGCCTGACGGGAGAGGGAGGAAGTTGAGAGAAACGCCTGACGGGAAAGGGAGGGAGAAAGAAACGGGTGACGGGGGCTGGAGGGAGAGAGAAACGGGTAATGGATGGAGCGAGGCAGAGAGAAGCGGTTAACGGGTGAGGGAGGGAGAGAGAAACGCCTGATGGGAGAGGAAGGGAGGGAGAGAGAAACGCCTGACGGGGGAGGGCGGAAGGGAGAGAGAAACGCCTGAGAGGGGAGGGAGGGAGGGAGAGATAAACGCCTGACGGCGGAGGGCGGGAGGGAGAGAGAAACGCCTGACGGGGTAGGGCGGGAGGGAGAGAGAAACGCCTGACGGCGGAAGGCGGGAGGGAGAGAGAAACGTGTGCCGGGGGGAGGGAGGGAGGGAGAGAGAAACGGGTGACGGGGGAGGGAGGGAGGGAGAGAGAAACGGTTGACGGGGGAGGGAGGGAGGAAGAGAGAATCAGTGACGGGGGGTGGGAGGGAGAGAGAGAACATCGGGTGACGGGGCAGGAGGGAGAGAGCTACAGGTAATGCGGGGAGGGAGGGAGGGAGAGAGAAACGGGTGACGGGGGATGGAGGGAGTGACAAACGGGTGACAGTGGGAGGGCGGGAGAGAGAAACGGGTGACGGGGGGAGGGTGGCAGAGAGAAATGGGTGACTGGGGCTGGAGGCAGAGAGAAACGGGTGACGGGGGAGGGAGGGAGAGAGAAGCGGGAGACGGGGGAGGGAGGAAGAGAGAAACTAGTGACAGGTGGAGGGAGGGAGAGAGAAACGGGTGACAGGGGGAGTGAGGGATGCAGAGAGAAACGGGTGACGGGGCGAGGGAGAGAGAGAGAAACGGGTGACGGGGTGGGAGGGAGAGAGAAACGGGTGACGGGGGAGGGAGGGAGAGAGAAGCGGGTGACGGGGGAGGGAGGGAGAGAGAAACGGGTAATGTGGGGAGGGAGGGAGCGAGAAACGGGTGACGGGGGAGGGATGGAGAGAGAAATGGGTGACGGGGGGAGGGAGGGAGCGGGTGACGGGGGAGGGAGGGAGAGGGAAACGGGTAATGCGGGGAGGGAGGGAGAGAGAAACGGGTGAAGGGGGGAGGGAGAGAGAAACGGGTGACCAGGGAGGGAGAGAGAAATGGGTTTCGGGGGAGGTAGGGACAGAGAAACGGGTGACGGGGGGAGGGAGGGAGAGAGAAACGGGTGACGGGGAGGGAGGGAGAGAGAAACGGGTGACGGGGAGGGAGGGAGGGAGGGAGAAACGGGTGACGGGGGAGGGAGGGAGAGAGAAACGGGTGACGGGGGATGGAGGGAGAGAGAAACGGGTGACGGGGGATGGAGGGAGAGAGAAACGGGTGACGGGGGAGGGAGAGAGAGAGAGACAAATGGGTGACGGGGGAGAGAGGGAGAGAGAAGCGGGTGATGGGGGAGGGAGGGAGAGAGAAACAGGTAATGCGGGGAGGGAGGGAGAGAGAAACGGGGTGGCGAGGGAGGGAGAGAGAAACGGGTGACGGGGGAGGGAGGGAGGGAGAGAGAAACGGGTGACGGGGGGAGGGAGGGAGAGAGAAACGGGTGACGGGTGGAGGGAGGGAGAGAAAAACGGGTGACGGGGGAGGGAGGGAGAGAGAAACGCCTGACGGGAGAGGGAGGGAGGGAGGGAGAGGGAAACGCCTAATGGGGGGGAGGGAAGGAGAGAGAGAGAAACGGGTGATGGGTGGAGGGAGGAAAGAGAAACGGGTGACAGGGGAGGGAGGGAGAGATAAACGGGTGACGGGGGAGGGAGGGAGAGAGAAATGCCTGACGGGAGAGTGAGGGAGGGAGGGAGAGAGAAACGCCTGACGGGGGAGAGGGAAGGAGAGAGAGAGATACGGGTGACGGGAGGAGGGAGGGAGCGAGAAACGGGTGACGGGGGAGGGAGGGAGAGATAAACGGGTGACGGGGGAGGCAGGGAGAGAGAAACGGGTGACGGGGGAGGGAGAGAGAGAGAAACGGGTGACGGGGGAGGGAGGGAGAGAGAATAAGTGACATGGGGTGGGAGGGAGAGAGAGAACATTGGGTGACGGGGCAGGAGGGAGAGAGCTACAGGTAATGCGGGGAGGGAGGGACAGAGAAACGGGTGATGAGGGGAGGGAGGGAGGGAGAGAGAAACGGGTGACGGGGGATGGAGGGAGTGACAAACGGGTGACAGTGGGAGGGCGGGAGAGAGAAACGGGTGACGGGGGAGGGTGGCAGAGAGAAACGGGTGACGGGGGGAGGGATGGAGAGAGAAACATGTGACGGGGGAGGGAGGAAGAGAGAAACGGGTGACTGGGGCGGGAGGCAGAGAGAAGCGGGAGACGGGGGAGGGTGGGAGAGAGAAGCGGGAGACGGGGGAGGGTGGGAGAGAGAAGCGGGAGACGGGGGAGGGAGGGAGAGAGAAGCGGGAGACGGGGGAGGGAGGGAGAGAGAAACTGGTGACGGGGGGAGGGTGGCAGAGAGAAACGGGTGACGGGGGAGGGAGGGAGAGAGAGGCGGGTGACGGGGGAGGCAGGAAGAGAGAAACTAGTGACAGGTGGAGGGAGGGAGAGAGAAACAGGTAACGGGGGAGGGAGGGAGCGAGAAACGGGTTGATGGGGGAGGGAGGGAGAGGGAATCGGGTGACGGGAGGGAGGGACAAAGAAACTGGTGATGAGGGGAGGGAGGGAGGGAGAGAGCAACGCGTGACGGGGGATAGAGGGAGTGACAAACGGGTGACAGTGGGAGGGCGGGAGAGAGAAACGGGTGACGGGGGGAGGGAGGGAGAGAGAAACAGGTGACGGGGGAGGGAGGGAGAGAGAAACGGGTGACTGGGGCGGGAGGGAGAGAGAAGCGGGTGACGGGGGAGGGAGGGAGAGAGAAGCGAGTGACGGGGGAGGGAGGAGAGAGAGGCGGGTGACGGGGAGGGAGGAAGAGAGAAACTAGTGACAGGTGGAGGGAGGGAGAGAGAAACAGGTAACGGGGAGGGAGGGAGAGAGAAACGGGTGACAGGGGGAGTGAGGGATGCAGAGAGAAACGGGTGACCGGGCGAGGGAGAGAGAGAGAAACGGGTGACGGGGGAGGGAGGGAGAGAGAAGCGGGTGACGGGGGAGGGAGGGAGAGAGAAACGGGTAATGTGGGGAGGGAGGGAGCGAGAAACGGGTGACGGGAAGGGAGGGATGGAGAGAGAAATGGGTGACGGGTGGAGGGAGGGAAAGAGAAACGGGTGACAGGTGGAGGGAGGGAGAGAGAAACGGGTGACGGGTGGAGAGAGGGAGAGAGAAAAGGGTAATGGGGGAGGGAGGGAGCGAGAAACGGGTGAACGAGGAGGGAGGGATGGACAGAGAAACGGGTACGGGGGAGGGAGAGAGAGAGAAATGGGTGATGGGGGAGGCAGAGAGAAACGGGTGACGGGGGGAGGGAGGGAGAGAGAAACGGGTGATGGGGAGGGAGGGAGAGAGAAACGGGTAACGGATGGAGGGAGGGAGAGAGAAACGCCTGACTGGAGAGGGAGGGAGGGAGAGAGAAATGCCTGATGGGAAAGGGAGGGAGAGAGAAACGCCTGACTGGGGAGGGAGGTAGGGAGAGAGAAACGGGTGACGGGGGGAGGGAGGGAGAGAGAAACGGGTGACGGGGGAGAGAGAAACGGGTGACGGGGGAGGGAGGGAGAGTGAAACGGTTGACGGGAGAGGGAGGTAGAGAGAAACGGGTGACGGGGGGAGGGAGGTAGAGACAAATGGGTGACGGGGGGAGGGCAGGAGAGAGAAACCGGTGATGGGGGAGGGAGGGAGAGAGAAGCGGGTGACGGGGGAGGGAGGTAGAGAGAAGCGGGTAACGGGTGGAGGGAGGGAGAGAGAAACGGGTAATGGGGGGAGGGAGGGAGCGAGAAGCGGATGACGGGGGGAGGGAGGGAGAGACAAACGGGTGACGGGGCGAGGGAGGGAGAGAGAAACGGGTGACGGGGGGAGGGAGGGAGAGAGAAACGGGTGACGGGGGTGGGAGGGAGGGATGGAGAGAGAAACAGGTGACGGGGGCGGAAGGGAGAGGGAAACAGTTGACGGGGATGGGAGGGAGAGAGAAACGGGTGATGGGGGTGGGAGGGAGAGAGAAACGCCTGACGGGAGAGGGAGGAAGTTGAGAGAAACGCCTGACGGGAAAGGGAGGGAGAAAGAAACGGGTGACGGGGGCTGGAGGGAGAGAGAAACGGGTAATGGATGGAGCGAGGCAGAGAGAAGCGGTTAACGGGTGAGGGAGGGAGAGAGAAACGCCTGATGGGAGAGGAAGGGAGGGAGAGAGAAACGCCTGACGGGGGAGGGCGGAAGGGAGAGAGAAACGCCTGAGAGGGGAGGGAGGGAGGGAGAGATAAACGCCTGACGGCGGAGGGCGGGAGGGAGAGAGAAACGCCTGACGGGGTAGGGCGGGAGGGAGAGAGAAACGCCTGACGGCGGAAGGCGGGAGGGAGAGAGAAACGTGTGCCGGGGGGAGGGAGGGAGGGAGAGAGAAACGGGTGACGGGGGAGGGAGGGAGGGAGAGAGAAACGGTTGACGGGGGAGGGAGGGAGGAAGAGAGAATCAGTGACGGGGGGTGGGAGGGAGAGAGAGAACATCGGGTGACGGGGCAGGAGGGAGAGAGCTACAGGTAATGCGGGGAGGGAGGGAGGGAGAGAGAAACGGGTGACGGGGGATGGAGGGAGTGACAAACGGGTGACAGTGGGAGGGCGGGAGAGAGAAACGGGTGACGGGGGGAGGGTGGCAGAGAGAAATGGGTGACTGGGGCTGGAGGCAGAGAGAAACGGGTGACGGGGGAGGGAGGGAGAGAGAAGCGGGAGACGGGGGAGGGAGGAAGAGAGAAACTAGTGACAGGTGGAGGGAGGGAGAGAGAAACGGGTGACAGGGGGAGTGAGGGATGCAGAGAGAAACGGGTGACGGGGCGAGGGAGAGAGAGAGAAACGGGTGACGGGGTGGGAGGGAGAGAGAAACGGGTGACGGGGGAGGGAGGGAGAGAGAAGCGGGTGACGGGGGAGGGAGGGAGAGAGAAACGGGTAATGTGGGGAGGGAGGGAGCGAGAAACGGGGTGACGGGGGAGGGATGGAGAGAGAAATGGGTGACGGGGGAGGGAGGCAGAGAGAAACGGGTGATGGGGGGAGGGAGGGAGAGAGAAACGGGGTGACGGGGGAGGGAGGCAGAGAGAAACGGGTGACGGGGGGAGGGAGGGAGAGAGAAACGGGTGACGGGTGGAGGGAGGGAGAGAGAAACGGGTAACGGATGGAGGGAAGGTGAGAGAAAAGCCTGACGGGAGAAGGAGGGAGGGAAGAGAAACGCCTGATGGGAAAGGGAGGGAGAGGGAGAGAAACGCCTGACTGAGGAGGGAGGGAGGGAGAGAGAAACGGGTTACGGATGGAGCGAGGGAGAGAGAAGCGGGTAACGGGGGGAGGAAGGGAGAGAGAAAGCCTGAAGGGAGAGGGAGGGAGAGAGAAACGGGTGACGGGGGGAGGGAGGGTTAGAGAAACGGGTGACAGGTGGAGGGGAGGGAGAGTGAAACGGGTGACGGGGGGAGGGCAGGAGAGAGAAACCGGTGATGGGGGATGGAGGGAGAGAGAAGCGGGTGACGGGTGGAGGGAGGGAGAGAGAAACGGGTGACGGGGCGAGGGTGGGAGAGAGAAACGGGGTGACGGGTGGAGGGAGGGAGAGACAAACGGGTGACGGGTGGTGGGAGGGAGAGAGAAACGGGTGACGGGGGGAGGGAGGGAGAGAGAAACGGGTGACGGGGGGTGGGAGGGAGGGATGGAGAGAGAAACAGGAGACGGGGGCGGAAGGGAGAGAGAAACGGTTGACGGGGATGGGAGGGAGAGAGAATCGGGTGACGGGGGTGGGAGGGAGAGAGAAACGGGTGACGGGGTGGGAGGGAGAGAGAAACGCCTGACGGGAGAGGGAGGGAGAGAGAAACGCCTGACGGGGGAGGGAGGGAGAAAGAAACGGGTGACGGGGGCTGGAGGGAGAGAGAAACGGGTAATGGATGGAGGGAGGCAGAGAGAAGCGGGTAACGGGTGAGGGAGGGAGAGAGAAACGCCTGATGGGAGAGGAAGGGAGGGAGAGAGAAACGCCTGACGGGGGAGGGCGGGAGGGAGAGAGAAACGCCTGACGGGGTGAGGGCGGGAGGGAGAGAGAACGCCTGACGGCGGAGGGCGGGAGGGAGAGAGAAACGGGGTGACGGTGGGAGGGAGGGAGGGAGAGAGAAACGGGTTGACAGGGGAGGGAGGGAGGGAGAGAGAATCAGTGACGGGGGGTGTGAGGGAGAGAGAGAACATCGGGTGACGGGGCAGGGAGGGAGTGACAAACGGGTGACGGGGGGAGGGTGGCAGAGAGAAACGGGTGACTGGGGCGGGATGCAGAGAGAAACGGGTGACGGGGGAGGGAGGGAGAGAGAAGCGGGTGACGGGGGGAGGGAGAGAGAGAGAACGGGTGACGGGGGAGGGAGGGAGAGAGAAACGGGTGACGGGGGAGGGAGGGAGAGAGAAACGGGTGACGAGGGGGAGGGAGGGAGAGAGAAAAGGGTAATGGGGGAGGGAGGGAGCGAGAAACGGGTGACCGAGGAGGGAGGGATGGACAGAGAAACGGATGACGGGGGAGGGAGAGAGAGAGAGAAAAGGGTGACGGGGGAGGGAGGCAGAGAGAAATGGGTGATGGGGAGAGGGAGGGAGGGAGAGAGAAACAGGTGAAGGGGGGAGGGAGGGAGGGAGAGAGAATCGGGTGACCGGGAGGGAGGGAGAAACAGGTAATGGGGGGAGGGCGGGAGAGAGAAACGGATGACGGGGGAGGGAGGGAGGGTTAGAGAAACGGGTGACGGAGGAGGGAGGGAGCCAGAAACGGGTGACGGGGGAGGGAGGGAGAGAGAAACGCCTGACGGGAGAGGGAGGGAGGGAGAGAGAAATGCCTGACGGGGGGGAGGGAAGGAGAGAGAGAGATACGGGTGGAGGGAGGAAAGAGAAACAGGTGACAGGGGAGGGAGGGAGAGATAAACGGGTGACGGGGAGGGAGGGAGAGAGAAACGGGTGATGGGGGGAAGGAGGGAGGGAGATAGAAACGGGTGACGGGGAGGGAGGGAGAGACAAACGGGTGACGGGAGAGGGAGGGTGAGAGAAACAGGTGACGGGGAGGGAGGGAGAGAGAAACGGGTGACCAGGGAGGGAGAGAGAAATGGGTTTCGGGGGAGGTAGGGACAGAGAAACGGGTGACGGGGGGAGGGAGGGAGAGAGAAACGGGTGATGGGGAGGGAGGGAGAGAGAAACGGGTGACGGGGAGGGAGGGAGGGAGGGAGAAACGGGTGACGGGGGAGGGAGAGAGAGAGAAACGGGTGACGGGGGATGGAGGGAGAGAGAAACGGGTGACGGGGGATGGAGGGAGAGAGAAACGGGTGACGGGGGAGGGAGAGAGAGAGAGACAAATGGGTGACGGGGGAGAGAGGGAGAGAGAAGCGGGTGATGGGGGAGGGAGGGAGAGAGAAACAGGTAATGCGGGGAGGGAGGGAGAGAGAAACGGGTGGCGAGGGAGGGAGAGAGAAACGGGTGACGGGGGAGGGAGGGAGGGAGAGAGAAACGGGTGACGGGGGGAGGGAGGGAGAGAGAAACGGGTGACGGGTGGAGGGAGGGAGAGAAAAACGGGTGACGGGGGAGGGAGGGAGAGAGAAACGCCTGACGGGAGAGGGAGGGAGGGAGGGAGAGGGAAACGCCTAACGGGGGGGAGGGAAGGAGAGACAGAGAAACGGGTGACGGGTGGAGGGAGGAAAGAGAAACGGGTGACAGGGGAGGGAGGGAGAGATAAACGGGTGACGGGGGAGGGAGGGAGAGAGAAATGCCTGACGGGGAGAGTGAGGGAGGGAGGGAGAGAGAAACGCCTGACGGGGGAGAGGGAAGGAGAGAGAGAGATACGGGTGACGGGAGGAGGGAGGGAGCGAGAAACGGGTGACGGGGGAGGGAGGGAGAGATAAACGGGTGACGGGGGAGGCAGGGAGAGAGAAACGGGTGACGGGGGAGGGAGAGAGAGAGAAACGGGTGACGGGGGAGGGAGGGAGAGAGAAACAGGTGACGGGGGTGGGAGGGAGGGAGGGAGATAGAAACGCGTGACGGGGGAGGGAGGGAGAGAGAAACGGGTGACGGGGGTGGGAGGGAGGGATGGAGAGAGAAACAGGTGGCGGGGGAGGAAGGGAGAGAGAAACGGTTGACGGGGATGGGAGGGAGAGAGAAACGGGTGACGGGGGTGGGAGGGAGAGAGAAACGCCTGACGGGAGAGGGAGGAAGTTGAGAGAAATGCCTGACGGGGGAGGGAGGGAGAAAGAAACGGGTGACGGGGGCTGGAGGGAGAGAGAAACGGGTAATGGATGGAGGGAGGCAGAGAGAAGCGGGTAACGGGTGAGGGAGGGAGAGAGAAACGCCTGATGGGAGAGGAAGGGAGGGAGAGAGAAACGCCTGATGGGGGAGGGCGGGAGGGAGAGAGAAACGCCTGATGGGGGAGGGCGGGAGGGAGAGAGAAACGCCTGACGGGGGAGGGCGGGAGGGTGAGAGAAACGCCTGACGGCGGAGGGCGGGAGGGAGAGAGAAACGTGTGCCGGGGGGAGGGAGGGAGGGAGAGAGAAACGGGTGACGGGGGAGGGAGGGAGAGAGAATCAGTGACAGGGGGTGGGAGGGAGAGAGAGAACATTGGGTGACGGGGCAGGAGGGAGAGAGCTACAGGTAATGCGGGGAGGGAGGGACAGAGAAACGGGTGATGAGGGGAGGGAGGGAGGGAGAGAGAAACGGGTGACGGGGGGATGGAGGGAGTGACAAACGGGTGACAGTGGGAGGGCGGGAGAGAGAAACGGGTGACGGGGGAGGGTGGCAGAGAGAAACGGGTGACGGGGGGAGGGATGGAGAGAGAAACATGTGACGGGGGAGGGAGGAAGAGAGAAACGGGTGACTGGGGCGGGAGGCAGAGAGAAGCGGGGTGACGGGGGAGGGAGGGAGAGAGAAGCGGGAGACGGGGGAGGGAGGGAGAGAGGCGGGTGACGGGGGAGGGAGGGAGAGAGGCGGGTGACGGGGGAGGGAGGGAGAGAGAAGCGGGAGACGGGGGAGGGAGGGAGAGAGAAACGGGTGACGGGGGGAGGGTGGCAGAGAGAAACGGGTGACGGGGGAGGGAGGGAGAGAGAAACGGGTGACGGGGGAGCGAGGGAGAGAGAGGCGGGTGACGGGGGAGGCAGGAAGAGAGAAACTAGTGACAGGTGGAGGGAGGGAGAGAGAAACAGGTAACGGGGGAGGGAGGGAGCGAGAAACGGGTTGATGGGGGAGGGAGGGAGAGGGAATCGGGTGACGGGAGGGAGGGACAGAGAAACGGGTGATGAGGGGAGGCAGGGAGGGAGAGAGCAACGCGTGACGGGGGATAGAGGGAGTGACAAACGGGTGACAGTGGGAGGGCGGGAGAGAGAAACGGGTGACGGGGGGAGGGAGGGAGAGAGAAACAGGTGACGGGGGAGGGAGGGAGAGAGAAACGGGTGACTGGGGCGGGAGGGAGAGAGAAGCGGGTGACGGGGGAGGGAGGGAGAGAGAAGCGAGTGACGGGGGAGGGAGGAGAGAGAGGCGGGGTGACGGGGAGGGGAGGAAGAGAGAAACTAGTGACAGGTGGAGGGAGGGAGAGAGAAACAGGTAACGGGGAGGGAGGGAGAGAGAAACGGGTGACAGGGGGAGTGAGGGATGCAGAGAGAAAACGGGTGACCGGGCGAGGGAGAGAGAGAGAAACGGGTGACGGGGGAGGGAGGGAGAGAGAAGTGGGTGACGGGGGAGGGAGGGAGAGAGAAACGGGTAATGTGGGGAGGGAGGGAGCGAGAAACGGGTGACGGGAAGGGAGGGATGGAGAGAGAAATGGGTGACGGGTGGAGGGAGGGAGAGAGAAACGGGTGACGGGTGGAGAGAGGGAGAGAGAAAAGGGTAATGGGGGAGGGAGGGAGCGAGAAACGGGGTGAACGAGGAGGGAGGGATGGACAGAGAAACGGGTACGGGGGAGGGAGAGAGAGAGAAATGGGTGATGGGGGAGGCAGAGAGAAACGGGTGACGGGGGGAAGGAGGGAGAGAGAAACGGGGTGATGGGGAGGGAGGGAGAGAGAAACGGGTAACGGATGGAGGGAGGGAGAGAGAAACGCCTGACTGGAGAGGGAGGGAGGGAGAGAGAAATGCCTGATGGGAAAGGGAGGGAGAGAGAAACGCCTGACTGGGGAGGGAGGTAGGGAGAGAGAAACGGGTGACGGGGGGAGGGAGGGAGAGAGAAACGGGTGACGGGGGAGAGAGAAACGGGTGACGGGGGAGGGAGGGAGGGAGAGAGAAACGGGTGACGGGGGAGGGAGGGAGAGTGAAACGGTTGACGGGAGAGGGAGGTAGAGAGAAACGGGTGACGGGGGGAGGGAGGTAGAGACAAACGGGTGACGGGGGGAGGGCAGGAGAGAGAAACCGGTGATGGGGGAGGGAGGGAGAGAGAAGCGGGTGTCGGGGGAGGGAGGTAGAGAGAAGCGGGGTAACGGGTGGAGGGAGGGAGAGAGAAACGGGTAATGGGGGGAGGGAGGGAGCGAGAAGCGGATGACGGGGGGGAGGGAGGGAGAGACAAACGGGTGACGGGGCGAGGGAGGGAGAGAGAAACGGGTGACGGGGGGAGGGAGGGAGAGAGAAACGGGTGACGGGGGTGGGAGGGAGGGATGGAGAGAGAAACAGGTGACGGGGGCGGAAGGGAGAGGGAAACAGTTGACGGGGATGGGAGGGAGAGAGAAACGGGTGATGGGGGTGGAGGGAGAGAGAAACGCCTGACGGGAGAGGGAGGAAGTTGAGAGAAACGCCTGACGGGAAAGGGAGGGAGAAAGAAACGGGTAATGGATGGAGCGAGGCAGAGAGAAGCGGTTAACGGGTGAGGGAGGGAGAGAGAAACGCCTGATGGGAGAGGAAGGGAGGGAGAGAGAAACGCCTGACGGGGGAGGGCGGAAGGGAGAGAGAAACGCCTGAGAGGGGGAGGGCGGGAGGGAGAGAGAAACGCCTGACGGCGGAGGGCGGGAGGGAGAGAGAAACGCCTGACGGGGTAGGGCGGGAGGGAGAAAGAAACGCCTGACGGCGGAAGGCGGGAGGGAGAGAGAAACGGTGTGCCGGTGGGAGGGAGGGAGAGAGAGAGAAACGGGTGACGGGGGGAGGGAGGGAGGGAGAGAGAAACGGTTGACGGGGGAGGGAGGGAGGAAGAGAGAATCAGTGACGGGGGGTGGGAGGGAGAGAGAGAACATCGGGTGACGGGGCAGGAGGGAGAGAGCTACAGGTAATGCGGGGAGGGGAGGGAGGGAGAGAGAAACGGGTGACGGGGGATGGAGGGAGTGACAAACGGGTGACAGTGGGAGGGCGGGAGAGAGAAACGGGTGACGGGGGGGAGGGTGGCAGGTGACTGGGGCTGGAGGCAGAGAGAAACGGGGGTGACGGGGGAGGGAGGGAGAGAGAAGCGGGAGACGGGGGAGGGAGGAAGAGAGAAACTAGTGACAGGTGGAGGGAGGGAGAGAGAAACGGGTGACAGGGGGAGTGAGGGATGCAGAGAGAAACGGGTGACGGGGCGAGGGAGAGAGAGAGAAACGGGTGACGGGGGAGGGAGGGAGAGAGAAACGGGTAATGTGGGGAGGGAGGGAGCGAGAAACGGGTGACGGGGGAGGGATGGAGAGAGAAATGGGTGACGGGGGAGGGAGGCAGAGAGAAACGGGTGATGGGGGGGAGGGAGGGAGAGAGAAACGGGTGACGGGGGAGGGAGGCAGAGAGAAACGGGTGACGGGGGGAGGGAGGGAGAGAGAAACGGGTGACGGGGGAGGGAGGGAGAGGGAAACGGGTAATGGATGGAGGGAGGGAGAGAGAAACGGGTGACGGGTGGAGGGAGGGGAGAGAGAAATGGGTAACGGATGGAGGGAAGGTGAGAGAAAAGCCTGACGGGAGAAGGAGGGAGGGAAGAGAAACGCCTGATGGGAAAGGGAGGGGAGAGGGAGAGAAACGCCTGACTGAGGAGGGAGGGAGGGAGAGAGAAACGGGTTACGGATGGAGGGAGGGAGAGAGAAGCGGGTAACGGGGGGAGGAAGGGAGAGAGAAAGCCTGAAGGGAGAGGGAGGGAGAGAGAAACGGGTGACGGGGGGAGGGAGGGTTAGAGAAACGGGTGACAGGTGGAGGGAGGGAGAGTGAAACGGGTGACGGGGGGAGGGCAGGAGAGAGAAACCGGTGATGGGGGATGGAGGGAGAGAGAAGCGGGTGACGGGTGGAGGGAGGGAGAGAGAAACGGGTGACGGGGGCGAGGGGTGGGAGAGATAAACTGGTGACGGGGGCGAGGGGAGAGAGAGAGAAGCGGGTGACGGGGGGAGGGAGGGAGAGAGAAACGGGTTACGGGGGAGGGAGAGAGAGAGAAAAGGGTGACGGGGGAGGGAGGGAGGGATGGAGAGAGAAACAGGTGACGGGGGCGGAAGGGAGAGAGAAACGGTTGACGGGGATGGGGGGGGGGAGAGAGAAACGGGTGATGGGGGAGGGAGGGAGCGAGAAACGGGGTGACCGAGGAGGGAGGGATGGACAGAGAAATGGGTGACGGGGGAGGGAGAGAGAGAGAAAAGGGTGACGGGGGAGGGAGGCAGAGAGAAATGAGTGACCGGGGGAGGGAGGGAGAGAGAAACGGGTGATGGGGAGGGAGGGAGAGAGAAACGCCTGACTGGAGAGGGAGGGAGGGAGAGAGAAATGCCTGACGGGAAAGGGAGGGAGAGAGAAACGCCTGACTGGGGAGGGAGGGAGGGAGAGAGAAATGGGTGATGGGGAGAGGGAGGGAGGGAGAGAGAAACAGGTGAAGGGGGGAGGGAGGGAGGGAGAGAGAATCGGGTGACCGGGAGGGAGGGAGAGAGAAACAGGTAATGGGGGGAGGGAGGGAGAGAGAAACGGGTAATGGGGGAGGGCGGGAGAGAGAAACGGATGACGGGGGAGGGAGGGAGGGAGAGAGAAATGGATGACGGGTGGAGGGAGGGAGAGAGAAACCGATGACGGGGGAGGGAGGGCGGGAGAGAGAAACGGGTGACGGGTGGAGGGAGGAAGAAAGAAACGGGTGACGGAGGAGGGGAGGGAGAGAGAAACGCCTGACGGGAGAGAGGGAGGGGAGGGAGAGAGAAACGCCTGACGGTGGGGAGGGGAAGGAGAGAGAGAGAAACGGGTGACGGGGAGGGAGGGAGAGATAAACGGGTGACGGGGGAGGGAGGGAGAGAGAAACGGGTGATGGGGGAGGGAGGGAGGGAGATAGAAACGGGTGACGGGGAGGGAGGGGAGAGACAAACGGGTGACGGGAGAGGGAGGGTGAGAGAAACGGGTAACGGGGAGGGTGGGAGAGAGAAACGGGTGACGGGGGTGGGAGGGAGAGAGAAAAGGGTGACGGGGGAGGGAGGGAGCGAGAAACGGGTGACGGGGAGGGAGGGAGAGAGAAAACGGGTGACGGGGGAGGGAGGGAGAGAGAAACGGGTGATGGAGGAGGGAGGGAGAGAGAGAGAAACGGGGTGACGGGGAGGGAGGGAGAAACGGGTGATGGGGAGGGAGAGAGAGAGGAACGGGTGACGGGGGGGAGGGAGGGAGCGGGGTGACGGGGGGAGGGAGGGAGAGAGAAACGGGTGACGGGGGGAGGGAGGGAGAGAGAAACGGGTGACGGAGGAGGGAGGGAGAGAGAGAGAAACGGGGTGACGGGGAGGGAGGGAAGAAACGGGGTGATGGGGAGGGGAGAGAGAGAGGAACGGGTGACGGGGGGAGGGAGGGAGCGGGGTGACGGGGGAGGGAGGGAGAGAGAAACGGGTAATGCGGGGAGGGAGGGAGAGAGAAACGGGTGAAGGGGGGGGAGGGAGAGAGAAACGGGTGACCGGGGAGGCAGGGAGGGAGAGAGAAATGCGTTTCGGGGGAGGGTAGCGACAGAGAAACGGGTGACGGGGGGGAGGGAGGGGAGAGAGAAACGGGTGACGGGGGAGGGAGGGAGAGAGAAACGGGTGACGGGGAGGGAGGGAGGGAGGGAGGAAGAAACGGGTGACGGGGGAGTGAGAGAGAGAGAAACGGGGTGACGGGGGATGGAGGGAGAGAGAAATGGGTGACGGGGGAGGGGAGGGAGAGAGAAACAGGTAATGCGGGGAGGGAGGGAGAGAGAAACGGGTGACGGGGGAGGGAGAGAGAAACGGGTGACGGGGGGAGGGATGGAGAGAGAAACGGGTGACGGGGGAGGGAGGGAGGAGAGAAACGGGTGACGGGGGAGGGAGGGAGGGGAGAGAGAAACGGGTGACGGGGGAGGGAGGGAGGAGAGAGAAACGGGTGACGGGTTGAGGGAGGGAGAGAAAATCGGGTGGGACGGGGGAGGGAGGGAGAGAGAAACGCCTGACGGGAGAGGGAGGGAGGGAGGGAGAGGGAAACGCCTGATGGGGGGAGAGGGAAGGAGAGAGAGAGATACGGGTGACGGGAGGAGGGAGGAAAGAGAAACGGGTGACAGGGGAGGGAGGGAGAGATAAACGGGTGACGGGGGAGGCAGGAAGAGAGAAACGGGTGATGGGGGGGAGGGAGGGAGGGAGATAGAAACGGGTGACGGGGAGGGAGGGAGAGACAAACGGGGTGACGGGAGAGGGAGGGTGAGAGAAACAGGTGATGGGGAGGGAGGGAGAGAGAAACGGGTGATGGGGAGGGAGGGTGAGAGAAACGGGTGACGGGGGAGGGAGGGTGAGAGAAACGGGTGCGGGGGAGGGAGGGTGAGAGAAACGGTGTGCGGGGGGAGGGAGGGAGAAGAAACGGGTGACGGGGGAGGGAGGGAGCGAGAAAACGGGGTGACGGGGGGAGGTAGGGAGCGAGAAACGTGTTGATGGGGGAGGGAGGGAGAGGGAATCGGGTGACGGGAGGGAGGGACAGAGAAACGGGTGATGAGGGGAGGGAGGGAGGGAGAGAGCAACGCGTGACGAGGATAGAGGGAGTGACAAACGGGTGACAGTGGGAGGGCGGGGGGTAGAGAGAAACGGGTGACGGGAGGAGGGGAGGGAGAGAGAAACAGGTGACGGGGGAGGGAGGGAGAGAGAAACGGGTGACTGGGGGCGGGAGGGGAGAGAGAAGCGGGGTGACGGGGGGAGGGAGGGAGGAGAGAAGCGAGTGACGGGGGAGGGAGGAGAGAGAGGCGGGGTGACGGGGAGGGAGGAAGAGAGAAACTAGTGACAGGTGGAGGGAGGGAGAGAGAAACAGGTAACGGGGAGGGAGGGAGAGAGAGAAACGGGTGACAGGGGGAGTGAGGGATGCAGAGAGAAACGGGTGACCGGGCGAGGGAGAGAGAGAGAAAACGGGGTGACGGGGGAGGGAGGGAGAGAGAAGCGGGTGACGGGGGAGGGAGGGAGAGAGAAACGGGTAATGTGGGGAGGGAGGGAGCGAGAAACGGGTGACGGGAAGGGAGGGGATGGAGAGAGAAATGGGTGACGGGTTGAGGGAGGGAAAGAGAAACGGGGTGACAGGTGGAGGGAGGGAGAGAGAAACGGGTGACGGGTGGATAGAGGGAGAGAGAAAAGGGTAATGGGGGAGGGAGGGAGCGAGAAAACGGGTGACGGGGGAGGGAGGGAGAGAGAAGTGGGTGACGGGGGAGGGAGGGAGAGAGAAGCGGGTGACGGGGGAGGGAGGGAGAGAGAAGCGGGTAATGTGGGGAGGGAGGGAGCAAGAAACGGGGTGACGGGGATGGAGGGAAAATAGAAACGGGTGTCAGGTGGAGGGAGGGAGAGAGAAACGGGTGACGGGTGGAGGGAGGGAGAGAGAAAAGGGTAATGGGGGAGGGAGGGGAGCGAGAAACGGGGTGACCGAGGAGGGAGGGATGGACAGAGAAACGGGTGACGCGGGGAGGGGAGAGAGAGAGAAACGGGGTGACGGGGGGAGGGAGGGAGAGAGAAACGGGTAACGGATGGAGGGAGGGAGAGAGAAACGCCTGACTGGAGGAGGGAGGGAGGGAGAGAGAAATGCCTGATGGGAAAGGGAGGGAGAGAGAAACGCCTGACTGGGGAGGGAGGGGAGGGAGAGAGAAACAGGTTAAGGGGGGGAGGGAGGGATGGAGAGAGAATCGGGTGACGGGGAGGGAGGGAAAGAGAAGCAGGTAATGGGGGGGAGGGAGGGAGAGAGAAACGGGGTGACGGGGGAGGGAGGGAGGGAGAGAGAAATGGGGTGACGGGGGGAGGGAGGGAGGCAGAGAGAAAACCGGTGACGGGGGGAGGGAGGGAGAGAGAAACGGGTGACGGGGGGAGGGAGGGAGAGTGAAACGGGTGACAGGTGGAGGGAGGGAGAGAGAAACGGGTGACGGGTGGAGGGGAGGGAGAGAGAAAAGGATAATGGGGGAGGGAGGGAGCGAGAAACGGGGTGAACGAGGAGGGAGGGATGGACAGAGAAACGGGTACGGGGGAGGGAGAGAGAAACGGGTGGACGGTGGGAGGGAGGGAGAGAGAAACGGGTGATGGGGAGGGAGGGAGAGAGAAAACGGGTAATGGATGGAGGGAGGGAGAGAGAAACGCCTGACTGGAGGAGGGAGGGAGGGAGAGAGAAATGCCTGTTGGGAAAGGGAGGGAGAGAGAAACGCCTGACTGGGGAGGGAGCGAGGGAGAGAGAAATGGGTGATGGGGAGAGGGAGGGAGGGAGAGAGAAAACAGGTGACGGGGAGAGGGAGGGAGAGAGAAACAGGTTAAGGGGGGGAGGGAGGGATGGAGAGAGAATCGGGGTGACGGGGAGGGAGGGAGAGAGAAACAGGTAATGGGGGAGGGAGGGAGAGAGAAACGGGGTGACGGGGGGAAGGAGGGAGAGAGAGAAATGGATGACCGGGGAGGGAGGGAGGCAGAGAGAGAAATGGGTGACGGGGGGAGGGAGGGAGGGAGGTAGAGAGAAACGGGTTTCGGGGGAGGGAGGGGAGAGAGAGGAAACGGGGTGACGGGTGGAGGGATCGAGAGAGAAACGGGGTGACGGGGGGAGGGAGGGAGAGGGAAACGGGGTGACGGGGAAAGGAGGGAGAGGGAAACGGGGTGACCGCAAGGGAGAGAGAAACGGGTGACGGGGGGGAGGGATCGAGAGAGAAACGGGGTGACGGGGGGAGGGAGGGAGGGAGAGAGAAACGGGTGACGGGGGAGGGAGGGAGAGTGAAACGGTTGACGGGAGAGGGAGGTAGAGAGAAACGGCTGACGGGGGGAGGGAGGTAGAGACAAACGGGGTGACGGGGGGAGGGGCAGGAGAGAGAAACCGGGTGATGGGGGAGGGAGGGAGAGAGAAGCGGGGTGACGGGTGAGGGAGGGAGAGAGAAGCGGGGGTAACGGGTGGAGGGAGGGAGAGAGAAACGGGTAATGGGGGGGAGGGAGAGAGAAACGGGTGACGGGGGGAGGGGAGGGAGAGACAAAACGGGTGACGGGGCGAGGGAGGGAGAGAGAAACGGGTGACGGGGGAGGGAGGGAGAGAGAAACGGGGTGACGGGGGTGGGAAGGAGGGATGGAGAGAGAAACAGGTGACCGGGGAGGAAGGGAGAGAGAAACGGTTGACGGGGATGGGAGGGAAAGAGAAAACGGGTGGACGGGGGTGGGAGGGGAGAGAGAAACGCCTGACGGGAGAGGGAGGAAGTTGAGAGAAATGCCTGACGGGAAAGGGAGGGAGAGAGAAACGCCTGACGGGGGAGGGAGGGAGAAAGAAACGGGGTGACGGGGGCTGGAGGGGAGAGAGAAACGGGTAATGGATGGAGGGAGGCAGAGAGAAGCGGGGTAACGGGTGAGGGAGGGAGAGAGAAACGCCCTGACGGGAGAGGAAGGGAGGGAGAGAGAAACGCCTGACGGGGGGAGGGCGGGAGGGAGAGAGAAACGCCTGACGGCGGAGGGCGGGAGGGAGAGAGAAATGCCTGATGGCGGAGGGCGGGAGGGAGAGAGAAACGTGTGCCGGGGGGGAGGGAGGGAGGGAGAGAGAAAACGGGTGACGGGGGGAGGGAGGGAGAGAGAAAAGGGTAATGGGGGGAGGGAGGGAGCGAGAAACGGGTGACCGAGGAGGGAGGGATGGACAGAGAAACGGGTGACGCGGGAGGGAGAGAGAGAGAAAAGGGTGACGGGGGAGGGAGGCAGAGAGAAACGGGGTGACGGGGGGGGAGGGAGGGAGAGAGAAACGGGTAATGGGGGAGGGAGCGAGAAGCGGGTGACGGGGGGAGGGAGGGGAGAGACAAACGGGTGACGGGGGCGAGGGAGGGGCGAGAGAAAACGGGTGACGGGGGGGAGGGAGGGAGAGACAAACGGGTGACGGGGGGGAGGGAGGGAGAGACAAACGGGTGATGGGGTGGGAGGGAGAGAGAAACGGGTGACGGGGGGGGGAGGGAGGGAGAGAGAAACGGGTGACGGGGGGTGGGAGGGGAGGGATGGAGAGAGAAAACAGGTGACGGGGGGCGGAAGGGAGGAGAGAAACGGTTGACGGGGATGGGAGGGAGAGAGAAACGGGTGACGGGGGGTGGGAGGGAGAGAGAAACGCCTGACGGGAGAGGGAGGGAGAGAGAAACGCCTGACGGGGGAGGGAGGGAGAAAGAAACGGGTGACGGGGGCTGGAGGGAGAGAGAAACGGGTAATGGATGGAGGGAGGCAGAGAGAACCGGGGTAACGGGGTGAGGGAGGGAGAGAGAAACGCCTGATGGGAGAGGGAAGGGAGGGAGAGAGAAACGCCTGACGGGGGGAGGGGCGGGGAGGGAGAGAGAAACGCCTGACGGGGGGGAGGGCGGGGAGGGAGAGAGAAACGGGTAATGGATGGAGGGAGGCAGAGAGAAGCGGGTAACGGGGTGAGGGAGGGAGAGAGAAACGCCTGATGGGAGAGGAAGGGGAGGGAGAGAGAAACGCCTGACGGGGGGGAGGGCGGGAGGGAGAGAGAAACGCCTGACGGGGGAGGGCGGGAGGGAGAGAGAAACGCCTGACGGCGGAGGGCGGAAGGGAGAGAGAAACGTGTGCTTGGGGGGGAGGGAGGGAGAGAGAAATGGGTGACGGGGGGGAGGGAGGGAGGGAGAGAGAAACGGGGTGACGGGGGGTGGGAGGGAGGGGAGAGAGAATCAGTGACGGGGGGGTGGGAGGGGAGAGAGAGAACTTCGGGGTGACGGGGCAGGAGGGAGAGAGCTACAGGTAATGCGGGGAGGGAGGGAGGGAGAGAGAAACGGGTGACGGGGGATGGGAGGGAGTGACAAACGGGGTGACAGTGGGGAGGGCGGGAGAGAGAAACAGGTAACGGGGAGGAAGGGAGAGAGAAACGAGTGACGGGGGAGGGAGGGAGAGAGAGAAACGGGTGACGGGGGAGGGAGAGAGAGAGAGAAACGGGGTGACGGGGAGGGGAGGGAGAGAGAAGTGGGTGACGGGTGGAGGGAGGGAGAGAGAAGCGGGTGATGGGGGAGGGAGGGAGAGAGAAACGGGGTAATGTGGGGAGGGAGGGAGTGAAGAAACGGGTGACGGGAAGGGAGGGATGGAGAGAGAAATGCGTGACGGGGGGAGGGAGGGAAAGAGAAACGGGTGACGGGGGAGGCAGAGAGAAACGGGTGACGGTGGGAGGGAGGGAGAGAGAAACGGGTAAGGGATGGAGGGAGGGAGAGAGAAACGCCTGACTGGAGAGGGAGGGAGGGAGAGAGAAATGCCTGATGGGAAAGGGAAGGAGAGAGAAACGCCTGACTGGGGAGGGAGGGGAGGGAGAGAGAAATGGGTGATGGGGAGAGGGAGGGAGGGGAGAGAGAAACAGGTGACGGGGGGAGGGAGGGAGAGAGAAAACAGGTGAAGGGGGGGAGGGCGGGATGGAGAGAGGAATCGGGGTGACAGGGGAAGGAGGGAGAGAGAAACGGGTGACGGGGGGAGGGAGGAAGGCAGAGAGAAATGGGTGACGGGGGAGGGAGGGAGGGAGGTAGAGAGAAACGGATTTCGGGGAGGGAGGGAGAGAGAGAAACGGGTGACGGGGGAGGGATCGAGAGAGAAACGGGTGACGGGGGGGAGGGATGGAGAGAGAAACGGGTGACCGCAAGGGAGAGAGAAACCGGTGACGGTGGGAGGGATGGAGAGAGAAACGGGTGACGGGGGAGGGAGGGAGGGAGAGAGAAACGGTTGACGGGGGGAGGGAGGGAGAGAGAAAACGGTTGACGGGGGGAGGGGATGGAGAGAGAAACGGGTGACGGGGGAGGGAGGGGAGGGAGAGAGAAACGGGTGACGGGGAGGGAGGGAGAGTGAAACGGGTTGACGGGAGAGGGAGGTAGAGAGAAACGGGTGACGGGGGGAGGGAGGTAGAGACAAACGGGTGACGGGTGGAGGGAGGGAGAGAGAAAAGGGTGACGGGTGGAGGGAGGGAGAGAGAAAAGGGTAATGGGGGAGGGAGGGAGCGAGAAAACGGGTGACCGAGGAGGGAGGGATGGACAGAGAAACGGGTGACGCGGGAGGGAGAGAGGAGAGAAACGGGGTGACGGGGGGAGGGAGGGAGAGAGAAAACGGGTAACGGATGGAGGGAGGGAGAGAGAAACGCCTGACTGGAGAGGGAGGGAGGGAGAGAGAAATGCCTGATGGGAAAGGGAGGGAGAGAGAAACGCCTGACTGGGGAGGGAGGGAGGGAGAGAGAAACAGGTTAAGGGGGGAGGGAGGGATGGAGAGAGAATCGGGTGACGGCGAGGGAGGGAAAGAGAAGCAGGTAATGGGGGGAGGGAGGGAGAGAGAAACGGGTGACGGGGGGAGGGAGGGAGGGAGAGAGAAATGGGTGACGGGGGAGGGAGGGAGGCAGAGAGAAATGGGTGACGGGGGAGGGAGGGAGGGAGGTAGAGAGAAACGGGTTTCAGGGGAGGGAGGGAGAGAGAGAAACGTGTGACGGGGGGGAGGGATCGAGAGAGAAATGGGTGACGGGGGGGAGGGGAGGGAGAGAGAAACGGGTGACGGGGGAGGGAGGGAGAGAGAAACGGGTGTGACCGCAAGGGAGAGAGAAACGGGTGACGGGTGGAGGGATCGAGAGAGAAACGGGTGACGGGGGAGGGAGGGGAGGGGAGAGAGAAACGGGTGACGGGGAGGGAGGGAGAGTGAAACGGTTGACGGGAGAGGGAGGGTAGAGAGAAACGGCTGACGGGGGGGGAGGGAGGTAGAGACAAAACGGGTGACGGGGGGGAGGGCAGGAGAGAGAAACCGGTGATGTGGGGGAGGGAGGGAGAGAGAAGCGGGGTGACGGGTGAGGGAGGGAGAGAGAAGCGGGGTAACGGGTGGAGGGAGGGAGAGAGAAACGGGTAATGGGGGGAGGGAGAGAGAAACGGGTGACGGGGGGAGGGGAGGGAGAGGACAAACGGGTGACGGGGCGAGGGAGGGAGAGAGAAACGGGTGACGGGGGGAGGGAGGGAGAGAGAAACGGGTGACGGGGGTGGGAAGGAGGGATGGAGAGAGAAAACAGGTGACGGGGGAGGAAGGGAGAGAGAAACGGTTGACGGGGATGGGAGGGAGAGAGAAACGGGTGACGGGGGTGGGGAGGGAGAGAGAAACGGGGTAACGGATGGAGGGAGGGAGAGAGAAACGCCTGACTGGAGAGGGAGGGAGGGGAGAGAGAAATGCCTGATGGGAAAGGGAGGGAGAGAGAAAACGCCTGACTGGGGAGGGGAGGGAGGGAGAGAGAAACAGGTTAAGGGGGGAGGGAGGGATGGAGAGAGAATCGGGTGACGGCGAGGGAGGGAAAGAGAAGCAGGTAATGGGGGGGAGGGAGGGAGAGAGAAACGGGTGACGGCGAGGGAGGGAAAGAGAAGCAGGTAATGGGGGGGAGGGCGGGAGAGAGAAACGGGTAACGGATTAAGGGAGGGGAGAGAGAAACGCCTGACTGGAGAGGGAGGCAGGGAGAGAGAAATGCCTGATGGGAAAGGGAGGGAGAGAGAAACGCCTGACTGGGGAGGGAGGGAGGGAGAGAGAAACAGGTTAAGGGGGGAGGGAGGGATGGAGAGAGAATCAGGGTGACGGCGGAGGGAGGGAAAGAGAAGCAGGTAATGGGGGGGAGGGAGGGAGAGAGAAACGGGGTGACGGGGGAGGGAGGGAGGGAGAGAGAAATGGGTGACGGGGGGAGGGAGGGAGGGCAGAGAGAAACCGGTGACGGGGGGAGGGAGGGGAGAGAGAAACGGGTGACGGGGGGAGGGAGGGAGAGTGAAACGGGGTGACAGGTGGAGGGGAGGGAGAGAGAAACGGGTGACGGGTGGAGGGAGGGAGAGAGAAAAGGATAATGGGGGAGGTAGGGAGCGAGAAACGGGTGTGAACGAGGAGGGAGGGATGGACAGAGAAACGGGTACAGGGGAGGGAGAGAGAGAGAAAAGGGTGACGGGGGAGGCAAGAGAGGAAAACGGGTGACGGTGGGAGGGGAGGGAGAGAGAAACGGGTGATGGGGAGGGAGGGAGAGAGAAAACGGGTAACGGATGGAGGGAGGGGAGAGAGAAACGCCTGACTGGAGGAGGGAGGGAGGGAGAGAGAAATGCCTGATGGGAAAGGGAGGGAGAGAGAAACGCCTGACTGGGGAGGGAGGGAGGGAGAGAGAAATGGGTGATGGGGAGATTGGAGGGAGGGAGAGAGAAACAGGTGACGGGAGAGGGAGGGAGAGAGAAACAGGTTAAGGGGGGAGGGAGGGATGGAGAGAGAATCGGGTGACGGGGAGGGAGGGAGAGAGAAACAGGTAATGGGGGAGGGAGGGAGAGAGAAACGGGGTGACGGGGGAAGGAGGGAGAGAGAGAAATGGATGACCGGGGAGGGAGGGAGGCAGAGAGAAATGGGTGACGGGGGAGGGAGGGAGGGAGGTAGAGAGAAACGGGTTTCGGGGGAGGGAGGGAGAGAGAGAAACGGGGTGACGGGGGGGAGGGATCGAGAGAGAAATGGGTGACGGGGGGGAGGGAGGGAGAGAGAAACGGGTGACGGGGGAGGGAGGGAGAGAGAAACGGGGTGACCGCAGGGGAGAGAGAAACGGGTGACCGGGTGGAGTGATCGAGAGAGAAACGGGTGACGGGGGGAGGGAGGGAGGGAGAGAGAAACGGGTGACGGGGAGGGAGGGAGAGTGAAACGGTTGACGGGAGAGGGAGGTAGAGAGAAACGGCTGACGGGGGGAGGGAGGTAGAGACAAACGGGTGACGGGGGGAGGGCAGGAGAGAGAAACCGGTGATGGGGGAGGGAAGGGAGAGAGAAGCGGGTGACGGGTGAGGGAGGGAGAGAGAAGCGGGTAACGGGTGGAGGGGAGGGAGAGAGAAACGGGTAATGGGTGGGAGGGAGAGAGAAACGGGTGACGGGGGGGAGGGAGGGAGAGACAAACGGGGTGACGGGGCGAGGGAGGGAGAGAGAAACGGGTGACGGGGGGAGGGAGGGAGAGAGAAAACGGGTGACGGGGGTGGGAAGGAGGGATGGAGAGAGAAACAGGTGACGGGGGAGGAAGGGAGAGAGAAACGGTTGACGGGGATGGGAGGGAGAGAGAAACGGGGTGACGGGGGGTGGGAGGGAGAGAGAAACGCCTGACGGGAGAGGGAGGAAGTTGAGAGAAATGCCTGACGGGAAAGGGAGGGAGAGAGAAACGCCTGACGGGGGGAGGGAGGGAGAAAGAAACGGGTGACGGGGGCTGGAGGGAGAGAGAAAACGGGTAATGGATGGAGGGAGGGCAGAGAGAAGCGGGTAACGGGTGAGGGAGGGAGAGAGAAACGCCTGACGGGAGAGGAAGGGAGGGAGAGAGAAAACGCCTGACGGGGGAGGGGCGGGAGGGAGAGAGAAACGCCTGACCGGCGGAGGGCGGGGAGGGAGAGAGAAACGCCTGATGGCGGAGGGCGGGGAGGGGAGAGAGAAACGTGTGCCGGGGGGAGGGAGGGAGGGAGAGAGAAACGGGTGACGGGGGGATGGAGGGAGAGAGTAAAGGGTAATGGGGGAGGGAGGGAGCGAGAAAACGGGTGACCGAGGAGGGAGGGATGGACAGAGAAATGGGTGACCGCGGGAGGGGAGAGAGAGAGAAA
>JANJGN010003246.1:0-7500 GCA_026770705.1 Isurus oxyrinchus
CTCCCCTCAACTCCCCTCCCCTCCCCTCCACTCCACTCCCCTCCCCTCCACTCCCCTCCACTCCCCTCCACTCCCCTCCACTCCCCTCCACTCCCCTCCACTCCCCTCCACTCCCCTCCACTCCCTCCCCTCTCCTCCACTCCCCTCTCCTCCACTCCCCTCTCCTCCACTCCCCTCTCCTCCACTCCCCTCTCCTCCACTCCCCTCTCCTCCACTCCCCTCTCCTCCACTCCCCTCTCCTCCACTCCCCTCTCCTCCACTCCCCTCTCCTCCACTCCCCTCTCCTCCACTCCCCTCTCCTCCACTCCCCTCTCCTCCACTCCCCTCTCCTCCACTCCCCTCTCCTCCACTCCCCCTCTCCTCCACTCCCCTCTCCTCCACTCCCCTCTCCTCCACTCCCCTCTCCTCCACTCCCCTCTCCTCCACTCCCCTCCCCTTCTCTCCCCTCCCCCTCCCCCCTGTCCTCCCCTGTCCTCCCCTGTCCTCCCCTGTCCTCCCCTGTCCTCCCCTGTCCTCCCCGTCCCCCTCCTCCTCTCCTCCACCTCTCTTCCCTCCCCCTCTCCTCCCCTCCCCTCCTCCCCCTCCCCTCTCCCCTCTCCTCCCCTCCTCTCCCCTGTCCTCCTCTCCCCTCCCCTGTCCTCCTCTCCCCTCCCCTGTCCTCCTCTCCCCCTCCCCTGTCCTCCTCTCCCCTCCCCTGGCCTCCCCTCCCCTGGCCTCCCCTCCCCTGGCCTCCCCTCCCCCTGGCCTCCCCTCCCCTGGCCTCCCCTCCCCTGGCCTCCCCTCCCCTGTCCTCCCCTCCCCTCTCCTCCCCTCCCCTCTCCTCCCCTCCCCTCTCCTCCCCTCCCCTCTCCTCCCCTCCCCTCCCCTCCCCTCCCCTCCCCTCGTCCTCCCCTCCCCTCGTCCTCCCCTCCCCTCGTCCTCCCCCTCCCCTCGTCCTCCTCTCCCCTGTCCCTCCCTCCCCTGTCCTCCCTGCCAACAGTGGTGAAGCAGCTTTCAAGGTGCTGTCAGAGTCCTTCGGTTGGGCCAAGCGACCAATGCTGGGGAGGATCCACTTGATCCCGAAGGAGATCCCCATCACCATGATCTATGGCTCCCGCTCCTGGATTGAGCCGAGCAGTGGAGAGAAGGTGAAGTGCGTGCGGCCGGAGTCGTATGTCCGGACCATGGTGAGTGACACAGGTTAGAGGTCAGGTACACGGCCTGTCCGTAAAGCAGCCTATGAGCGCGTTTGTGTGTGTCCGTGTCCGTGTTCCGTGTGTGTGTCCGTGTCCGTGTGTGTGTCCGTGTCCGTGTGTGTCCGTGTCCGTGTGTGTCCGTGTCCGTGTGTGTCCGTGTCCGTGTGTGTCCGTGTCCGTGTGTGTCCGTGTCCGTGTCCGTGTGTGTCCGTGTCCGTGTGTGTCCGTGTCCGTGTGTGTCCGTGTCCGTGTGTGTCGTGTCCGTGTGTGTCGGTGTCCGTGTGTGTCGGTGTCCGTGTGTGTCGGTGTCCGTGTGTGTCGGTGTCCGTGTGTGTCGGTGTCCGTGTGTGTCGGTGTCCGTGTGTGTCGGTGTCCGTGTGTGTCGGTGTCCGTGTGTGTCGGTGTCCGTGTGTGTCGGTGTCCGTGTGTGTCGGTGTCCGTGTGTGTCGGTGTCCGTGTGTGTCGGTGTCCGTGTGTGTCGGTGTCCGTGTGTGTCGGTGTCCGTGTGTGTCGGTGTCCGTGTGTGTCGGTGTCCGTGTGTGTCGGTGTCCGTGTGTGTCCGTGTCCGTGTGTGTCCGTGTCCGTGTGTGTCCGTGTCCGTGTGTGTCCGTGTATGTCCGTGTGTGTCCGTGTATGTCCGTGTGTGTCCGTGTCCGTGTGTGTCCGTGTATGTCCGTGTGTGTGTGTCCGTGTATGTCCGTGTGTGTGTGTCCGTGTATGTCCGTGTGTGTGTGTGTGTATGTCCGTGTGTGTGTGTGTGTGTATGTCCGTGTGTGTGTGTGTGTGTATGTCCGTGTGTGTGTGTGTATGTCCGTGTGTGTGTGTGTATGTCCGTGTGTGTGTGTGTGTATGTCCGTGTGTGTGTGTGTATGTCCGTGTGTGTGTGTGTATGTCCGTGTGTGTGTGTGTATGTCCGTGTGTGTGTGTGTATGTCCGTGTGTGTGTGTATGTCCGTGTGTGTGTGTGTGTATGTCCGTGTGTGTGTGTGTATGTCCGTGTGTGTGTGTGTATGTCCGTGTGTGTGTGTGTATGTCCGTGTGTGTGTGTGTATGTCCGTGTGTGTGTGTGTATGTCCGTGTGTGTGTGTGTATGTCCGTGTGTGTGTGTGTATGTCCGTGTGTGTGTGTGTATGTCCGTGTGTGTGTGTGTGTATGTCCGTGTGTGTGTGTGTATGTCCGTGTGTGTGTGTGTATGTCCGTGTGTGTGTGTGTATGTCCGTGTGTGTGTGTGTATGTCCGTGTGTGTGTGTGTATGTCCGTGTGTGTGTGTGTATGTCCGTGTGTGTGTGTGTATGTCCGTGTGTGTGTGTGTATGTCCGTGTGTGTGTGTGTATGTCCGTGTGTGTGTGTGTGTATGTCCGTGTGTGTGTGTGTATGTCCGTGTGTGTGTGTGTATGTCCGTGTGTGTGTGTGTATGTCCGTGTGTGTGTGTGTGTGTATGTCCGTGTGTGTGTGTGTGTGTATGTCCGTGTGTGTGTGTGTGTATGTCCGTGTGTGTGTGTGTGTATGTCCGTGTGTGTGTGTGTGTATGTCCGTGTGTGTGTGTGTGTATGTCCGTGTGTGTGTGTGTGTATGTCCGTGTGTGTGTGTGTGTATGTCCGTGTGTGTGTGTGTGTATGTCCGTGTGTGTGTGTGTGTATGTCCGTGTGGGTGTGTGTGTATGTCCGTGTGGGTGTCCGTGTGGGTGTGTGTCCGTGTGGGTGTGTGTGTCCGTGTGGGTGTGTGTGTCCGTGTGGGTGTGTGTGTCCGTGTGGGTGTGTGTGTCCGTGTGGGTGTGTGTGTCCGTGTGGGTGTGTGTGTCCGTGTGGGTGTGTGTGTCCGTGTGTCCGTGTGTGTCCGTGTGTGTCCGTGTGTGTCCGTGTGTGTCCGTGTGTGTCCGTGTGTGTCCGTGTGTGTCCGTGTGTGTCCGTGTGTGTCCGTGTGTCCGTGTGTGTCCGTGTGTGTGTGTCCGTGTGTGTGTCCGTGTGTGTGTCCGTGTGTGTGTCCGTGTGTGTGTCCGTGTGTGTGTCCGTGTGTGTGTCCGTGTGTGTGTCCGTGTGTGTGTCCGTGTGTGTGTCCGTGTGTGTGTCCGTGTGTGTCCGTGTGGGTGTCCGTGTGGGTGTCCGTGTGGGTGTCCGTGTGGGTGTCCGTGTGGGTGTCCGTGTGGGTGTCCGTGTGGGTGTCCGTGTGGGTGTCCGTGTGGGTGTCCGTGTGTCCGTGTGTCCGTGTGTCCGTGTGTTTGTGTGTGTCCGTGTGTTTGTGTGTGTCCGTGTGTTTGTGTGTGTCCGTGTGTTTGTGTGTGTCCGTGTGTTTGTGTGTGTCCGTGTGTTTGTGTGTGTCCGTGTGTTTGTGTGTGTCCGTGTGTTTGTGTGTGTCCGTGTGTTTGTGTGTGTCCGTGTGTCCGTGTGTCCCCGTGTGTCCGTGTGTCCCCGTGTGTCCGTGTGTCCCCGTGTGTCCGTGTGTCCCCGTGTGTCCGTGTGTCCCCGTGTGTCCGTGTGTCCCCGTGTGTCCGTGTGTCCCCGTGTGTCCGTGTGTCCCCGTGTGTCCGTGTGTCCCCGTGTGTCCGTGTGTCCCCGTGTGGGTGTGTGTGTCCGTGTGGGTGTGTGTGTCCGTGTGGGTGTGTGTGTCCGTGTGGGTGTGTGTGTCCGTGTGGGTGTGTGTGTCCGTGTGGGTGTGTGTGTCCGTGTGTTTGTGTGTGTCCGTGTGTTTGTGTGTGTCCGTGTGTTTGTGTGTGTCCGTGTGTTTGTGTGTGTCCGTGTGTTTGTGTGTGTCCGTGTGTTTGTGTGTGTCCGTGTGTTTGTGTGTGTCCGTGTGTTTGTGTGTGTCCGTGTGTTTGTGTGTGTCCGTGTGTTTGTGTGTGTCCGTGTGTTTGTGTGTGTCCGTGTGTTTGTGTGTGTCCGTGTGTTTGTGTGTGTCCGTGTGTGTGTGTGTCCGTGTGTGTGTGTGTCCGTGTGTGTGTGTGTCCGTGTGTGTGTGTGTCCGTGTGTGTGTGTGTCCGTGTGTGTGTGTGTCCGTGTGTGTGTGTGTCCGTGTGTGTGTGTGTCCGTGTGTGTGTGTGTCCGTGTGTGTGTGTGTCCGTGTGTGTGTGTGTCCGTGTGTGTGTGTGTCCGTGTGTGTGTGTGTCCGTGTGTGTGTGTGTCCGTGTGTGTGTGTGTCCGTGTGTGTGTGTCCGTGTGTCCGTGTGTCCGTGTGTCCGTGTGTCCGTGTGTCCGTGTGTCCGTGTGTCCGTGTGTCCGTGTGTCCGTGTGTGTGTGTGTCCGTGTGTGTGTGTGTCCGTGTGTCCGTGTGTGTGTGTCCGTGTGTGTCCGTGTGTGTCCGTGTGTGTCCGTGTGTGTCCGTGTGTGTCCGTGTGTGTCCGTGTGTTTGTGTGTGTCCGTGTGCTTGTGTGTGTCCGTGTGCTTGTGTGTGTCCGTGTGCTTGTGTGTGTCCGTGTGCTTGTGTGTGTCCGTGTGCTTGTGTGTGTCCGTGTGTTTGTGTGTGTCCGTGTCCCTGCGTGTCCGTGTGCGTGTGTGTCCGTGTCCCTGCGTGTCCGTGTCCGTGTCCGTGTCCGTGTCCGTGCCCCTGTGTGTGCCCCTGTGTGTGTGTTTGTGTTTGTGTCCGTGTGTGTGCGTGTGTGTCCGTGTGTGTGCATGTGTGTGCGTGTGTGTCCGTGTATGTGTGTGTGTGAGTGTATGTCCGTGTGTGAGTGTATGTCCGTGTGTGTCCGTGTGTGTGCATGTGTGTGCGTGTGTGTCCGTGTGTGTGCATGTGTGTCCGTGTGTGAGTGTGTGTCCGTGTGTGAGTGTGTGTCCATGTGTGAGTGTGTGTCCGTGTGTGAGTGTGTGTCCGTGTGTGAGTGTGTGTCCGTGTGTGAGTGTGTGTCCGTGTGTGAGTGTGTGTCCGTGTGTGAGTGTGTGTCCGTGTGTGTGTGTGTCCGTGTGTGAGTGTGTGTCCGTGTGTGAGTGTGTGTCCGTGTGTGAGTGTGTGTCCGTGTGTGTGTGTGTGTCCGTGTGTGTGTGTGTGTCCGTGTGTGTGTGTGTCCGTGTGTGTGTGTGTCCGTGTGTGTGTGTGTCCGTGTGTGTTTGTGTGTGTCCGTGTGTGTTTGTGTGTGTCCGTGTGTGTTTGTGTGTGTCCGTGTGTGTTTGTGTGTGTCCGTTTGTGTGTGTCCGTGTGTGTGTGTGTCCGTGTGTGTGTGTGTCCGTGTGTGTGTGTGTGTGTGTGTGTCCGTGTGTCCGTGTGTGTCCGTGTGTGTCCGTGTGTGTCCGTGTGTGTCCGTGTGTGTCCGTGTGTGTCCGTGTGTTTGTGTGTGTCCGTGTGTCCGTGTGTCCCCGTGTGTCCGTGTGTCCCCGTGTGGGTGTGTGTGTCCGTGTGGGTGTGTGTGTCCGTGTGGGTGTGTGTGTCCGTGTGGGTGTGTGTGTCCGTGTGGGTGTGTGTGTCCGTGTGGGTGTGTGTGTCCGTGTGGGTGTGTGTGTCCGTGTGGGTGTGTGTGTCCGTGTGGGTGTGTGTGTCCGTGTGGGTGTGTGTGTCCGTGTGGGTGTGTGTGTCCGTGTGGGTGTGTGTGTCCGTGTGGGTGTGTGTGTCCGTGTGTTTGTGTGTGTCCGTGTGTTTGTGTGTGTCCGTGTGTTTGTGTGTGTCCGTGTGTTTGTGTGTGTCCGTGTGTTTGTGTGTGTCCGTGTGTTTGTGTGTGTCCGTGTTTGTGTGTGTCCGTGTTTGTGTGTGTCCGTGTGTGTGTGTGTCCGTGTGTGTGTGTCCGTGTGTGTGTGTGTCCGTGTGTGTGTGTGTCCGTGTGTGTGTGTGTCCGTGTGTGTGTGTGTCCGTGTGTGTGTGTGTCCGTGTGTGTGTGTGTCCGTGTGTGTGTGTGTCCGTGTGTGTGTGTGTCCGTGTGTGTGTGTGTCCGTGTGTGTGTGTGTCCGTGTGTGTGTGTGTCCGTGTGTGTGTGTGTCCGTGTGTGTGTGTGTCCGTGTGTGTGTGTGTCCGTGTGTGTGTGTGTCCGTGTGTGTGTGTGTCCGTGTGTGTGTGTGTCCGTGTGTGTGTGTGTCCGTGTGTGTGTGTGTCCGTGTGTGTGTGTGTCCGTGTGTGTGTGTGTCCGTGTGTGTGTGTGTCCGTGTGTGTGTGTGTCCGTGTGTGTGTGTGTCCGTGTGTGTGTGTGTGTGTCCGTGTGTGTGTGTGTCCGTGTGTGTGTGTGTCCGTGTGTGTGTGTGTCCGTGTGTGTGTGTGTCCGTGTGTGTGTGTGTCCGTGTGTGTGTGTGTCCGTGTGTGTGTGTGTCCGTGTGTCCGTGTGTCCGTGTGTCCGTGTGTCCGTGTGTCCGTGTGTCCGTGTGTGTGCGTGTGTCCGTGTGTGTGTGTCCGTGTGTGTGTGTCCGTGTGTCCGTGTGTCCGTGTGTCCGTGTGTGTCCGTGTGTGTCCGTGTGTGTCCGTGTGTGTCCGTGTGTGTCCGTGTGTCCGTGTGGGTCCGTGTGTGTCCGTGTGTTTGTGTGTGTCCGTGTGTTTGTGTGTGTCCGTGTGTTTGTGTGTGTCCGTGTGTTTGTGTGTGTCCGTGTGCTTGTGTGTGTCCGTGTGCTTGTGTGTGTCCGTGTGCTTGTGTGTGTCCGTGTGCTTGTGTGTGTCCGTGTGCGTGTGTGTCCGTGTGCGTGTGTGTCCGTGTGCGTGCGTGTCCGTGTCCCTGCGTGTCCGTGTCCGTGTCCGTGCCCCTGTGTGTGCCCCTGTGTGTGTGTTTGTGTTTGTGTCCGTGTGTGTGCGTGTGTGTCCGTGTGTGTGCATGTGTGTGCGTGTGTGTCCGTGTATGTGTGTGTGTGAGTGTATGTCCGTGTGTGAGTGTATGTCCGTGTGTGTGCGTGTGTGTCCGTGTGTGTGCATGTGTGTGCGTGTGTGTCCGTGTATGTGTGTGTGTGAGTGTATGTCCGTGTGTGAGTGTGTGTCCGTGTGTGAGTGTGTGTCCGTGTGTGTGTGTGTGTCCGTGTGTGAGTGTGTGTCCGTGTGTGAGTGTGTGTTCGTGTGAGAGTGTGTGTTCGTGTGAGAGTGTGTGTCCGTGTGTGAGTGTGTGTCCGTGTGTGAGTGTGTGTCCGTGTGTGAGTGTGTGTCCGTGTGTGAGTGTGTGTCCGTGTGTGAGTGTGTGTCCGTGTGTGAGTGTGTGTCCGTGTGTGAGTGTGTGTCCGTGTGTGTGTGTGTGTCCGTGTGTGTGTGTGTCCGTGTGTGTGTGTGTCCGTGTGTGTTTGTGTGTGTCCGTGTGTGTTTGTGTGTGTCCGTGTGTGTTTGTGTGTGTCCGTGTGTGTTTGTGTGTGTCCGTGTGTGTTTGTGTGTGTCCGTTTGTGTGTGTCCGTTTGTGTGTGTCCGTGTGTGTGTGTGTCCGTGTGTGTGTGTGTCCGTGT
>JANJGN010003246.1:12500-40000 GCA_026770705.1 Isurus oxyrinchus
GTCCGTGTGTGTGTCCGTGTCCGTGTGTGTGTCCGTGTGTGTGTGTGTCCGTGTGGGTGTGTGTCCGTGTGGGTGTGTGTCCGTGTGGGTGTGTGTCCGTGTGGGTGTGTGTCCGTGTGGGTGTGTGTGTGTCCGTGTGGGTGTACGTGTGTCCGTGTGGGTGTACGTGTGTCCGTGTGGGTGTACGTGTGTCCGTGTGTGTCCGTGTGGGTGTCCGTGTGGGTGTGTGTGTCCGTGTGGGTGTGTGTGTCCGTGTGTGTGTGTGTGTGTCCGTGTGGGTGTGTGTCCGTGTGTGTGTGTGTCCGTGTGTATGTCCGTGTGTATGTCCGTGTGTCCGTGTGTATGTCCGTGTGTCCGTGTGTGTGTCCGTGTGTATGTCCGTGTGTGTGTGTCCGTGTGTGTTTGTGTGTGTCCGTGTGTGTTTGTGTGTGTCCGTGTGTTTGTGTGTGTCCGTGTGTTTGTGTGTGTCCGTGTGTCCGTGTGTGTGTCCGTGTGTCCGTGTGTCCGTGTGTGTCCGTGTGTGTCCGTGTGTCCGTGTGTCCGTGTGTCCGTGTGTCCGTGTGTCCGTGTGTGTCCGTGTGTCCGTGTGTGTCCGTGTGTCCGTGTGTCCGTGTGTGTCCGTGTGTGTCCGTGTGTGTCCGTGTGTGTCCGTGTGTGTCCGTGTGTGTCCGTGTGTGTCCGTGTGTGTCCGTGTCCGTGTGTGTGTCCGTGTCCGTGTGTGTGTCCGTGTGTTTGTGTGTGTCCGTGTGTTTGTGTGTGTCCGTGTGTTTGTGTGTGTCCGTGTGTGTGTCCGTGTGTGTGTCCGTGTGTGTGTCCGTGTGTGTGTCCGTGTGGGTGTCCGTGTGGGTGTCCGTGTGGGTGTCCGTGTGTCCGTGTGTGTCCGTGTGTCCGTGTGTCCGTGTGTCCGTGTGTGTCCGTGTGTCCGTGTGTGTGTCCGTGTCCGTGTGTGTCCGTGTCCGTGTGTGTCCGTGTGTGTCCGTGTGTGTGTCCGTGTCCGTGTGTTTGTGTGTGTTTGTGTGTGTCCGTGTGTGTCCGTGTGTTTGTGTGTGTCCGTGTGGGTGTCCGTGTGGGTGTCCGTGTGGGTGTCCGTGTGGGTGTCCGTGTGGGTGTCCGTGTGGGTGTCCGTGTGTCCGTGTGTGTACGTGTGGGTGTGTGTCCGTGTGTCCGTGTGTCCGTGTGTCCGTGTGGGTGTGTGTGTCCGTGTGTCCGTGTGTGTGTATGTCCGTGTGTGTGTGTCCGTGTGTGTGTGTCCGTGTGTGTGTGTCCGTGTGTGTGTGTCCGTGTGTGTGTGTGTCCGTGTGTGTGTGTGTCCGTGTGTGTGTGTGTCCGTGTGTGTGTGTGTCCGTGTGTGTGTGTGTGTCCGTGTGTGTGTGTGTCCGTGTCCGTGTGTCCGTGTCCGTGTGTGTCCGTGTCCGTGTGTGTCCGTGTCCGTGTGTGTCCGTGTGTGTCCGTGTCCGTGTGTGTCAGTGTGTGTGTGTGTGTGTGTCCGTGTGGGTGTGTGTCCGTGTGGGTGTGTGTCCGTGTGGGTGTGTGTCCGTGTGGGTGTGTGTCCGTGTGTGTGTGTGTCCGTGTGTGTGTGTGTCCGTGTGTGTGTCCGTGTGTATGTCCGTGTGTATGTCCGTGTGTCCGTGTGTATGTCCGTGTGTCCGTGTGTGTGTCCGTGTGTATGTCCGTGTGTGTGTGTCCGTGTGTGTTTGTGTGTGTCCGTGTGTTTGTGTGTGTCCGTGTGTTTGTGTGTGTCCGTGTGTCCGTGTGTGTGTCCGTGTGTCCGTGTGTGTCCGTGTGTGTCCGTGTGTGTCCGTGTGGGTGTGTGTGTCTGTGTGTGTCCGTGTGTGTCCGTGTGTCCGTGTGTGTCCGTGTGTCCGTGTGTGTCCGTGTGTGTCCGTGTGTGTCCGTGTGTGTCCGTGTGTGTCCGTGTGTGTCCGTGTCCGTGTGTTTGTGTGTGTCCGTGTGTGTGTCCGTGTGGGTGTCCGTGTGGGTGTCCGTGTGGGTGTCCGTGTGGGTGTCCGTGTGGGTGTCCGTGTGGGTGTCCGTGTGGGTGTCCGTGTGTCCGTGTGTGTCCGTGTGTGTCCGTGTGTGTCCGTGTGTGTGTCCGTGTCCGTGTGTGTCCGTGTGTGTCCGTGTGTGTCCGTGTGTGTGTCCGTGTCCGTGTGTTTGTGTGTGTCCGTGTGTTTGTGTGTGTCCGTGTGTGTCCGTGTGTTTGTGTGTGTCCGTGTGTGTGTCCGTGTGGGTGTCCGTGTGTCCGTGTGTGTACGTGTGGGTGTGTGTCCGTGTGTCCGTGTGTCCGTGTGGGTGTGTGTGTCCGTGTGTCCGTGTGTGTGTATGTCCGTGTGTGTATGTCCGTGTGTGTGTGTCCGTGTGTGTGTGTCCGTGTGTGTGTGTGTCCGTGTGTGTGTGTGTCCGTGTGTGTGTGTGTCCGTGTGTGTGTGTGTCCGTGTGTGTGTGTGTCCGTGTGTGTGTGTGTCCGTGTGTGTGTGTGTCCGTGTGTGTGTGTACGTGTCCGTGTGTGTCCGTGTCCGTGTGTGTCCGTGTGGGTGTGTGTCCGTGTCCGTGTGTGTCCGTGTCCGTGTGTGTCCGTGTCCGTGTGTGTCCGTGTGTCCGTGTCTTCGTGTGTCTCCGTGTGTCTCCGTGTGTGTCCGTGTGTGTCCGTGTGTGGGTGTGTGTGTCCGTGTGGGTGTGTGTGTCCATGTGGGTGTGTGTGTCCGTGTGGGTGTGTGTGTCCGTGTGGGTGTGTGTCCGTGTGGGTGTCCGTGTGGGTGTCCGTGTGGGTGTCCGTGTGGGTGTGTGTCCGTGTGTGTACGTGTGGGTGTGTGTCCGTGTGTGTCCGTGTGTTTGTGTGTGTCCGTGTGTGTGTCCGTGTGTGTGTCCGTGTGTGTGTCCGTGTGTGTGTGTGTCCGTGTGTGTACGTGTGTGTACGTGTGTCCGTGTGGGTGTCCGTGTGGGTGTGTCCGTGTGTTTGTGTGTGTCCGTGTGTCCGTGTGTCTGTGGGTGTCCGTGGGTGTCCGTGGGTGTCCGTGTGGGTGTCCGTGTGGGTGTGTGTGTCCGTGTGGGTGTGTGTGTCCGTGTGTGTGTGTGTCCGTGTGTGTGTGTGTCCGTGTGTGTGTGTGTCCGTGTGTCTGTGTGTCCGTGTGTGTGTGTCCGTGTCTGTGTGTCCGTGTGTGTGTGTGTCCGTGTGTGTGTGTGTCCGTGTGTGTGTGTGTATGTCCGTGTGTGTGTGTGTGTGTGTGTGTATGTCCGTGTGTGTGTGTGTGTGTATGTCCGTGTGTGTGTGTGTGTGTATGTCCGTGTGTGTGTGTGTGTGTGTATGTCCGTGTGTGTGTGTGTGTGTATGTCTGTGTGTGTGTGTGTATGTCTGTGTGTGTGTGTGTATGTCCGTGTGTGTGTGTGTATGTCCGTGTGTGTGTGTGTGTGTGTATGTCCGTGTGTGTGTGTGTGTATGTCCGTGTGTGTGTGTGTCCGTGGGTGTCCGTGGGTGTCCGTGGGTGTCCGTGTGGGTGTCCGTGTGGGTGTCCGTGTGGGTGTCCGTGTGGGTGTCCGTGTGGGTGTGTGTCCGTGTGTGTCCATGTGTGTGTCCGTGTGGGTGTGTGTCCGTGTGTATGTCCGTGTGTCCGTGTGTGTTTGTGTGTGTCCGTGTGTGTCCTTGTGTCCGTGTGTGTGTGTCCGCGTGTGTGTGTGTGTCCGCGTGTGTGTGTGTCCGCGCGTGTGTGTGTCCGCGCGCGCGCGCGTGTGTGTATTTGAGTGTGTTTGTGTATGTATGTGTTTGAATATGTCTCATACTGTTTGTGTGTGTGTGAGTCTGTATGTTTGAGTGTCTGTGTGTGAGAAAGAGTGTGTGTGTTTATGTATGTGTGTGTATGTATGTGCGCGTCTATTCGTTTGTTTGAGTGTGTGCATTTGACTGTATTAGTGTATATGTGTGTGAATGAGTGTAAGCGAGTGTGTCTGTGTATGTCTGTTTGTGTATATGTGTGTGTCTGTTCGTGTGTATGTACTTGTGTGTGTATGTGTGTGCTACAATTTGAGAGGAAAAAGCTGGAATCAGATGTAACGGTATTACGGTTGAATAAAGGCAACTACAGAGGCATGAGGGAGGAGCTGGCCAGAATTGACTGGGAGATGAGCCTAGCAGGAAAGACAGTGGAACAGCAATGGCAGGAGTTTCTGGGAGTAGTTTGGGAGACACAGCACAAATTCATCCCTAGGAAGAAGAAGCATACGAAAGGGAGGACGAGGCAACCATGGCTGCCAAGGGAAGTCAGGGACAGCATAAAAGCTAAAGAGAAAGCTTACAATGTGGCGAAGAGCAGTGGGAAGCCAGGGGATTGGGAAGTCTACAAAGATCAACAGAGGGCAACTAAAAGAGAAATAGGGAAGGAGAAAATTAAATTTGAGGGTAAACTAGCCAGTAATATAAAAGAAGATTGCAAGGGTTTTTTTAGATATATAAAGTAAGAGAGAGGCAAAAGTGGACATTGGGCCGCTGGAAAATGACGCTGGAGAAGTAGTAGTGGGGAACAAAGAAATGACGGAGGAACTGAATAGGTACTTTGCGTCAGTCTTCACGGTGGAAGATAAGTGTAACATCCCCAAAGTTCAAGAGAGTCGGGGGCAGAGGTTGAGTATGGTGGCTATTACCAAGGCGAAGGTGCTAGGAAAGCTGAAAGGTCTGAAGGTGGATAAATCACCTGGACCAGATGGATTACACCCCAGAGTTCTGAAGGAGATAGCTGAAGAGATAGTGGAGGTGTTAGTGGTGATCTTTCAGGAATCGCTGGAGTCAGGGAGAGTCCCAGAAGACTGGAAAATCACTAATGTAATCCACTGTTTAAGAAAGAGTGAGGCAAAAGACGGGAAATTACAGGCCGATTAGCCTGACCTCGGTCGTTGGTAAGATTTTAGAGTCCATTATTAAGGATGAGATTTCAGGACACTTGGAAGTGCATGGTAAAATCGGGCAAAGTCAGCATGGTTTCATCAGGGGGAGGTCATGTGACAAATCTGTTAGAATTCTTTGAGGAAGTAATGAGTAGGTTAGACAAAGGAGAGCCAATGGATGTTATCTACTTGGACTTCCAGAAGGCCTTTGACAAGATGCCGCACAGGAGGCTGCCCAGTAAGATAAGAGCCCATGGTGTTAGAGGCAAGGTACTAGCACGGATAGAAGATTGGCTGTCTGGCAGGAGGCAAAGAGTGGGGATAAGGGGGCTCTTCTTAGGATGGCAGCCGGTGACTAGTGGAGTTCCGCTGGGGTCAGTGTTGGGACCACAACATTTCACTTTATACATTAATGATCTAGATGAAGGAACTGAGGGCATCCTGGCTAAGTTTGCAGATGATACAAAGATAGGTGGAGGGACAGGTAGGATTGAGGAGGCGGGGAGGCTGCAGAAGGATTTAGACAGGTTAGGAGAATGGGCAAAGAAGTGGCAGATGGAATACAATGTGGGGAAGTGTGAGGTCATGCACTTTGGTAGGAAGAATAGAGGCATAGACTATTTTCTAAATGGGGAGAAAATTCAAAAATCTGGAGTGCAAAGGGACTTGGGGAGTCCTAGTCCAGGATTCTCTTAAGGTTAACTTGCAGGTCGATGCAGTAGTTAGGAAGGCAAATGCAATGTTGGCATTTATTTCGAGAGGACTAGAATATAAAAGCAGGGATGTGCTGCTGAGGCTTTATAAGGCTCTGGTCAGACCACATTTAGAATATTGTGAGCAATTTTGGGCCCCGTATCTCAGGAAGGATGTGCTGGCCCTGGAGAGGGTCCAGAGGAGGTTCATGAGAATGATCCCAGGAATGAAAGGCTTAACATATGAGGAACGTTTGAGGACTCTGGGTCTATATTCGATGGAGTTTAGAAGGATGAGGGGGGATCTGATTGAAACTTACAGAATACTGAAAGGCCTGGATAGAGTGGACATGGGGAAGATGTTCCATTAGTAGGAGAGACTCGGACCCAAGGGGCACAGCCTCAGAGTAAAGGGAAGACCTTTTAGAACAGAGATGAGGAGAAACTTCTTTAGCCAGAGAGTGGTGAATCGATGGAATTCATTGCCACAGAAGGCTGTGGAGGCCGGGTCATTGAGTGTATTTAAAACCGAGATAGATAGGTTCTTGATTGGTAAGGGGATCAAAGGTTACGGGGAGAAGGCGGGAGATGGGGTTGAGAAACTTATCAACCATGATTGAATGGCGGTGTAGACTCGATGGGCCGAATGGCCTAATTTCTGCTCCTATGTCTTATGGTCTCATGAATGTGTATGTGTGTCTGTGTATATGTGTGTGTCTGTTCATGTGTATGTATGTGTTTGATTGTGTATATATATATGTGTGTGTATGTGTGGCTGTTCATGTGTTTGAGGTGTGTCAAACACATGAACTGACACATGCATAATCATACACACACATGCATACTCACTGTTTGTGTGTGTGTGTGTGTGTGATGGGCTGTGTGTATATATTGGGGAGGCGATGGTGTATTGTCACTGGGCTAGTAATCCAGAGACCCAGGCTAATTCTCTGGGGACCCGGGTTCAAATCCTGTCACAGCAGATGGTGGAATTTGAATTTGATAAAAATCTGGAATTAAAAGTCTCATGATGACCATTGGTAACACACATCTGGTTCATTTCAGGGATGAAAATCTGCTGTCCTCTCACTGTGACTCCAGACCCACAGCAATGTGGCTGACTCTTAAAAAATGCCTTCTGGCATTTAGGGCAATTAGGAATGGGCAATAAATGCTGGCCTAGCCAGCGATGTCCACATCCCATGAAAAAATATAAAAAACAATTGTGTGTTTGTGTGTGTGTGTGTTTGTGTGTGTGTTTGTGTTTGTGTGTGTGTTTGTGTGTTTGTGTGTGTGTGTGTGTGTTTGTGTTTGTGTGTGTTTGTGTTTGTGTGTGTTTGTGTGTGTGTTTGTGTGTGTGTTTGTGTGTGTGTTTGTGTGTGTGTTTGTGTGTGTGTTTGTGTGTGTGTCTGTGTGTGTGTCTGTGTGTGTGTCTGTGTGTGTGTCTGTGTGTGTGTGTGTGTTTGTGTTTGTGTGTCTGTGTGCGTGTCTGTGTGCGTGCGTGTCTGTGTGCGTGCGTGTCTGTGTGCGTGCGTGTCTGTGTGCGTGCGTGTCTGTGTGCGTGCGTGTCTCTGTGTGTCCGTGTGCGTCCGCGTGCGTGTGCATCCGTCCGCGTCCGTGTGTGTGTGCGTGTGTGTGCGCGTGTCCGCGCGTCCGTCCGTGTGTGTGTGTGTGTCTCTATGTGTGCGTGTGTGTTTGTGTGCGTGCGTGTGTGTGTTTGTGTGCGTCCGTGTGTGTGTGTGTGTGTGTCTCTATGTGTGCGTGTGTGTGTTTGTGTGCGTGTGTGTGTTTGTGTGCGTGTGTGTGTGCGTGCGTGTGTGCGTGCGTGTGTTCGTGTGCGTGTGTGTGTTCTTGTGTGTTTATGTATGATTCAATTTAAAAAATCAGCCGGCAAACGCTTTTCTTAAAGATGATAAGGTTAGTTTATTGCAGAATTACTGCTGCTAGTAACTCAAGTAAAAGTTATCGTTTTAGCCAGAGGAACTGAATATAAAGGTCGGAAGGTTGTACAGGGCACAGGTGAGACCACATCTGGAGCACTGTGTACAGTACTGGTCCCCTTATTGAAGGAAGGATGTCAATGCGTGGGAGGCAGTTCAGAGAAGGTTTACTAGCCTAATACCAGGAATGGGTGAGTTGTCTTATGGGGAAAGGTGGGACAGGTTAGACTTGTATCCGCTGGAGTTTAGAAGAGTAAGAGGCGACTTGATTGGAACATGTTAGATCCCGAGGGGAGTTGACAGGGTGGATGTGGAGAGAACGTTTCCTCTTGTGGGAGAATCTAGAACGAGGCGGGGGGTCACCCGTTTAGGACAGAGATGAGGAGAATTTATTCTCTCAGGAGGGTGGTGAATCTTTGGGACTCTCTTCCTCAAAAGGCGGTGGAAGCAGAGACTTTGAATATTTTTAAGGCCACGGTGGAGAGATTCTTGATTAACAAGCGAGAGGTTATTGGGGGCGGGTGGGAATGTGGGGCTGAGGTTACATTCAGATCAGCCACGATCCTATTGAATGGGGGAGCAGGATCGATGGGCCGAGTGGCCCCTACTCCAGCTCCTAATTCCCTCGATCGGTGGTCCCAGCGCTTCCCGATGGTCTGGAATCTCCCGGCACAAACAGCAGCCTAGTTGGCGACAGGTTCAGTTCGAGGCTTAAAATGGCTGCAGAATTAGTTCATGTTCAGGGAGTTGCTGTTGGGTCCCAAGCAGGAAAGAATCAGGTCGTGGCCCTTTGGCGTTCCCTTCCTGTCTGCTGTTCCCCTCAAAGTCAAATCGGGGCTTTCACACCTTTCAGGAGAGACGGTGGTCAAACGTGCCGGACTCATCTGCGGGTGTCAAAGCCTCTCCGGAGTCAGGTACACAGATGCTATCGTGAGACCATAAGACATCGGAGCAGAAATTAGGCCATTCGGCCCATCGAGTCCGCTCTGCCATTCAATCACGGCCGATAAGCTTCTCAACCCCATTCTCCCGCCTTCTCCCCGTAACCTTTAATCCCCCTTACCAGTCAAGAACCTATCTATCTCGGTCTTGAATACACTCAATGACCCGGCCTCCACAGCCTTCTGTGGCCATGAATTCCATCGATTCACCATTCTCCGGCTAAAGACGTTTCTCCTCATCTCTGTCCCAAAAGGTCTTCCCTTTACTCTGAGGCTGTGCCCTCGGGTCCGAGTCTCTCCGACTAATGGAAACATCTTCCCCACGTCCCACTCTATCCAGGCCTTTCCGTGTTCTGTAAGTTTCAATCAGATCCCCGATCCTCGTCCTTCTAAACTCCATCGAGTAGAGACCCAGAGTCTCTCAAACGTTCCTCACATGTTAATTATCATGCATAACAGTCTAAGACAGAGCAGGCACGATCAGCAATTTCAAAACCGGTTTCAAAATGGTTTTCAAATTAAATGGGAAGGTTTGAAAGTAGAAATGGCCCTTTAGACCAGGTCTCCATAAAATCTGTAATTTCACAGTGACACATTCGGGACACCAAGGCAACAGATAATATAAATCTACCTCTACACTGTCCCCATCAAACACTCCCTGGACAGGTACAGCATGGGGTTAGTTACAGAGTAAAGCTCCCTCTACACTGTCCCCATCAAACACTCCCAGGACAGGTACAGCACGGGGTTAGATACAGAATAAAGCTCCCTCTACACTGTCCCTATCAAACACTCCCAGGACAGGTACAGCACGGGGTTAGATACAGAGTAAAGCTCCCTCTACACTGACCCCATCAAACACTCCCAGGACAGGTACAGCACGGGTTTTAGATACAGAGTAAAGCTCCCTCTACACTGTCCCTATCAAACACTCCCAGGACAGGTACAGCACGGGGTTATATACAGAGTAAAGCTCCCTCTACACTGTCCCCATCAAACACTCCCAGGACCGGTACAGCACGGGGTTAGATACAGAGTAAAGCTCCCTCTACACTGTCCCCATCAAACACTCCCAGGACAGGTACAGCACGGGGTTAGATACAGAGTAAAGCTCCCTCTACACTGTCCCCATCCAACACTCCCAGGACAGGTACAGCACGGTGTTAGATACAGAGTAAAGCTCCCTCTACACTGTCCCCATCAAACACTCCCAGGACAGGTACAGCACGGTGTTAGATACAGAGTAAAGCTCCCTCTACACTGTCCCCATCAAACACTCCCAGGACAGGTACAGCACGGGGTTAGATACAGAGTAAAGCTCCCTCTACACTGTCCCCATCAAACACTCCCAGGACAGGTACAGCACGGGGTTAGATAGAGAGTAAAGCTCCCTCTACACTCCCCATCAAACACTCCCAGGACAGGTACAGCACGGGGTTAAATACAGAGTAAAGCTCCTTCTACACTGTCCCCATCAAACCCTCCCAGGACAGGTACAGCACGGGGTTAGATACAGAGTAAAGCTCCCTCCACACTGTCCCCATCAAACACTCCCAGGACAGGTACAGCACGGGGTTAGATACAGAGTAAAGCTCCCTCTACACTGTCCCCATCAAACACACCCAGGACAGATACAGCACGGGGTTAGATACAGAGTAAAGCTCCCTCTACACTGTCCCCATCAAACACACCCAGGACAGATACAGCACGGGGTTAGACGCAGAGTTATGCTGTCTCGACACTGTCCCCATCTCCCACAAACCCCCCCCCCGCCCCCATCCCGCCCTTCCGCAGGACAGGTACAGCACGGGGTTAGATACTGAATTACCCTTGACCTTTGATGCTACCTCTGACCCTGTCTGCTCTCTCTCCTTTCAGGCGATTGAGGGAGCCTCTCACCACGTCTATGCTGACAAGCCAGAAGAGTTCAACGCAGCCATCGTGGAGATCTGTGACTCGGTACCCAATGGCTCCTCACCCCGGTGTACCCCCACCGCCACCCTTCGGCCCTCCTCCTCCTCCTCCTCCTCCTCCTGCCCCATGCCCGCTGCTCTTCCCCACACTCCAGTGCACACACCTCCGCTGTCAGACTCTGCCTTGGAATAAAATAAAGTCTTGTGTCTACGCCACTGTGGCTGGCCGCACCCCCCCTCCTTCCACCCCCAGCGCCACTGTTCACTCAGGGCAAGTGCGGCATCTCCACATGGATCCTCAGGTCCGCCGTGCCAATCCCTCCCTCCGGCCTCTGTGCTGTTCCCTCTTGGTCCTGTCCACTCCAGCTCGCACAGAGGCGTTTGTTCTGAAGGACTTTATGGTGCAGACTCGCCGCTTTCCATTGGGAGCCAGCGAAGCAGTGGCTAAGAGCCGGGGACCTATTCAAGTGTAGAGGAACTGCAGTCATTCGGAAACACGGACCATGTGAAACATTCTCCCTCGGTCTCGCTTTGTTTGGCAGGAACAACCGTGCCTTGTTCCTCGGGGTCAGCTTTTTCAGATACAAGTTCCTGTCCCTGTTTCCCTGGGGGTATTTGGAAGTTCTCAATACCGCTCTCAGAGGGCAGTAACTGTTGCCTCTCATTCAGATGGTTCCAGTGTTCTGGCCTCACTCCCCAGCCAGACAAGGCGGAGAAGCCTTAATCCAAGGCTGACATTCTCCCTGCTGAGGAAGAGCCGCACCGTCGGAGGGTCAGTGATGAGGGAGAGCCGCACAGTCGGAGGGTCAGTGCTGAGGGAGAGCCGCACAGTCGGAGGGTCAGTGCTGAGGGAGGGCCGCAGTGTCGGAGGGTCAGTGCTGAGGGAGAGCCGCACTGTCGGAGGGTCAGTGCTGAGGGAGAGCCGCACTGTCGGAGGGTCGGTGCTGAGGGAGAGCCGCACTGTCGGAGGGTCGGTGCTGAGGGAGAGCCGCACTGTCGGAGGGTCAGCGCTGAGGGAGAGCCGCACTGTCGGAGTGTCAGCGCTGAGGGAGAGCCGCACTGTCGGAGGGTCAGCGCTGAGGGAGAGCCGCACTGTCGGAGGGTCAGCGCTGAGGGAGAGCCGCACTGTCAGAGGGTCGGTGTTGAGGGAGAGCCGCACTGTCGGATGGGGTTTCAGTCCAGTTTCTCACGTTCCCTTTTTTACTCAATATCAAGGATTCCAAGGCCACTGCCGAGGGGAGGAGGATGCAGAATAACTCCCTGCCCTCCTGGGGCTTTAGATATATCCCTTAACTTCTACCAGCGCTCAAAAACAGGCGGTCACCCCCTCGCTCGTGGGATCTTGCTGTGCGTGGCGGCGACCTATCTGTACGTGGTCAGAGCGGAGACGGTTTGTCAAAAAGGCTTTTCAGTCCCTGACGCGTGTTTGGAGCTTCCCTGTCTGGGATGGGTGAGACTTGTCCTGCAGACGCAGTTTGGTGTCTGGGCAGTTGGGTGATTGTATGTAAACACTGTCCTGAGCTGACGTGACACCCCCTCCCTCCATGACGGACACAGTCACAGGCGAAGGGCCCTTGGTGAGAAGAGGTTCAGTCGGCTGCTGATTCCAGTTTGATACGGGTTTAAGTTCTCCTCCTGCAGGGACCGGAGCTACACCGCAGTCCCTTCACACCCTCCCCCTGCCCAGCGCCAGCCCTGCTCCGTGTAAAGGGAGGGTCTCGGTGCCCTCACCCCACTGTCCAGGGTGGCCCTCGTAAATTCACGGGCGATCTTGAAATGCTGGGTGGATGTCCTTTGCTCCTCTCCCGCTCTCGCTCTCTCTCTTTCTCTACCTCTCTCTCCTTCTGTCTCTCAGTCTCTCTCTTTCTCTCCCTCTCTCCCATTCTGTCTCTTGCTCTCTCTCTCTTTCTCTCCCTCTCTCTCTCTTTCTCTCTGTCTCCTGTCTCTCGCTGTCTCTCTTTCTCTCCCTCTCCCTCTTTCCCTCTCTCTCGCTTTCTCTCCCTCTCTCTCTCCTTCTGTCTCTTGCTCTCTCTCGCTCTCTCTCTCTTTCTCTCCCTCTCTCTCTTTCTCTGTCTCCTGTCTCTCGCTCTCTCTATCTCTTTCCCTCTCCCTCTCCCTCTTTCTCTCCCTCTCTCTCGCTTTCTCTCCCTCTCTCTCTCCATCTGTCTCTTGCTCTCTCTCGCTCTCTCTCTCTTTCTCTCCCTCTCTCTCTTTCTCTGTCTCCTGTCTCTCGCTCTCTCTCTCTCTTTCCCTCTCCCTCTCCCTCTTTCTCTCCCTCTCTCTCGCTTTCTCTCCCTCTCTCTCTCCTTCTGTCTCTTGCTCTCTCTCGCTCTCTCTCTCTTTCTCTCCCTCTCTCTTTCTCCTTCTGTCTCTTGCTCTCTCTCTCTCGCTCTCTCTCTTTCTCTCCCTCTCTCTTTCTCCTTCTGTCTCTTGCTCTCTCTCTCTCTTTCTCTCCCTCTCTCTCTCCATCTGTCTCTCGCTCTCTCTCTCTCAATCCTTCTGGCTCTCACTCTCTCTCTCCCTTTCTCTCTCTCCTTCTGTCTCTCACTCTCTCTCTCTCTCTCTCTTTCTCTCCTTCTGTCTCTGTCTCCTTCTGGCGCTCGCTCTTTGTCTCTTTCTCTCTCTCCTCTCTCCTTCCGTCTCTCTCTTTCTTTCCCTCTCTCTCTCTCCTTCTGTTTCTCACTCTCTCTTTCTCTCCCTCTCTCTCCTTCAGGCTCTCGCTCTCTCCCTCTTTCTCTCTCTCTCTCCTTCTGTCTCACTCTCTCTCTCTTTCTCTCCCTCTCTCCTTCTGACTCCCTCTCTCCCTCCCTCTCTCTCTCTCTCTCCTTCTGTCTCTCTCTCTTTTTCTCTCCCTCTCTCTTTCTCTCCCTCTCCTTCTGTCTCTCCCTCTCTTTCTGTGCAGCTCTCCGTCGGACTCTCGCCCTCCCATCCCTCAGAGGGGGCTTCACCCGCCTGGTCCCTGGCTCTGGCTTAGAAGGGAAGTTTGGGCCTGTACTGTTTGGGGTACGAGGAGTGACCTTATTGGGGGTGCTGGAACTCCCTCCCTAACAGCAGGGTGGGTGTACCCACACCACAGGGACTGCAGCGCCTCAAGGAAGGGGCTCAGCACCACCTTCTCAAGGGGGCAGTTAGGGATGGGCATTAAACGCTGGGCCTGACCAGCAAAGCCCACATCCCATAAACATATAAAAAACATAAGCTGCCAAAGGAATGAGCGGGCAGGATGCTGGTCCTCCTGCAGGTAGGGAATCTGGAACGAGAGGGGACGGGGCCACGGTTTCAAGACGGAGATGAGGAGGGATTTCTTCTCTCAGGGGGAGGGGGTCGTTGTTCTGTGGAATTCTCTCTCCCCCACCCCCGGAGAGCAGCAGAGACCGGGTGGGCGAATACGTTCGAGGCCGAGTTAGACAGATTGTTGATGGACCGGGGAGTCGAGAGTTATGGAGAGGGAGGGAGGAAGAGAGGGAGGGGGAGAGAGAGGGAGGGAGAGAGGGAGGGAGAGAGGGAGGGAGGGAGAGGGAAGCGGAGACAGGAAAGTGGAACGCGGGCCACAATCAGTTCAGCCACGATCTTGTTGACTGGCGGAGCAGGCTCCAGGAGACAAGTCCTGCTCCCGGGTCTTAGGTTTCCTGTCTGCATCTCTCCGTCTGCCTCTCCTCTTCCTTCCTCTGCCTCTTTTTCTGTGTTTACTTTTTCCCTTTGTCTGTTGCTGTGTCTCAGACCCTCCCTCTCTCTCTCTCCCCCTCTGCCACACACTCTCTCTCTTCGTCTACCTGTCTGTTGCTGTGTCTCAGACCCTCCCTCTCCATCTCTCTCCCTCTGCCACACTCTGTCTCTCTCTCTGTCACTCTGTCTCAGACCCTCCCTCTCCCTCTCCCCCTCCACGATCGCCTCTGATGGGGTGGGGTTGGGGTGGGGGTGGGTTTCATTCCTCTCTGAGGTTCACAGGGACCGAGGTCACCGAGCAGTGACTGACTGACGTGCGGAATTCAGCGACCCCGGGAGAAAACATCTCTCCACTTGCAGAGAGTGCCAGGTACCTCAAAACCAGCCTCGAAAGCACCTCTCGGAATCCTTCCCTTCACTGAATTTTGGAGACTTTTAATAATGATTCCATTCGAACATTGCTGGCTCATGTCATCTTGTGGTGTCTGTGTGTGTGTGTGTGTCTGTGTGTGTGTGTGTGTCTGTGTGTGTCTGTGTGTGTGTGTGTGTGTCTGTGTGTGTCTGTGTGTGTCTGTGTGTGTGTGTCTGTGTGTGTGTCTGTGTGTGTGTCTGTGTGTGTGTCTGTGTGTGTGTGTGTCTGTGTGTGTGTGTCTGTGTGTCTGTGTGTGTGTGTCTGTGTGTGTGTGTCTGTGTGTGTGTGTCTGTGCGTGTGTCAGTGCGTGTGTGTCAGTGCGTGTGTGTGTCAGTGCGTGTGTGTGTCAGTGCGTGTGTGTGTCAGTGCGTGTGTGTGTCAGTGCGTGTGTGTGTGTGTGTGTGTGTGTGTCTGTGTGTGTGTGTGTCTGTGTGTGTGTGTGTCTGTGTGTGTGTGTGTCTGTGTGTGTGTGCGTGTGTGTGTGTGTGTGCGTGTGTGTGTGTGCGTGTGTGTGTGTGCGTGTGTGTGTGCGTGTGTGTGTGCGTGTGCGTGTGTGTGTGTGCGTGTGTGTGTGTGCGTGTCTGTGTGTGTCTGTGTGTGTGTGTCTGTGTGTGTGTGCGTGTGTGTGTGTGTCTGTGTGTGTGTGCGTGTGTGTGTGTGCGTGTGTGTGTGTGCGTGTGTGTGTGTGTGTGTGCGTGTGTGTGTGCGTGTGTGTGTGCGTGTGTGTGTGCGTGTGTGCGTGTGTGCGTGTGCGTCTGTGCGTGTGTGTCTGTGTGTCAGTGCGTGTGTGTCTGTGTGTCTGTGTGTGTGTGTGTGTGTGTGTGTCTGTGTGTGTGTGTGTGTGTGTGTGTGTCTGTGCGTGTGTGTGTCTGTGCGTGTGTGTGTCTGTGCGTGTGTCTGTGCGTGTGTCTGTGCGTGTGTCTGTGCGTGTGTCTGTGCGTGTGTCTGTGCGTGTGTCTGTCAGTGCGTGTGTGTCAGTGCGTGTGTGTCAGTGCGTGTGTGTCAGTGCGTGTGTGTCAGTGCGTGTGTGTCAGTGCGTGTGTGTCAGTGCGTGTGTGTCTGTGTGTGTGTGTGTCTGTGTGTGTGTGTGTGTGTCTGTGTGTGTGTGTGTGTGTGTGTCTGTGTGTGTGTCTGTGTGTCTGTGTGTGTGTGTCTGTGTGTGTGTGTCTGTGTGTGTGTGTCTGTGTGTGTGTGTCTGTGTGTGTTGTGTGTGTCTGTGCGCGTGTGTGTGTCTGTGCGCGTGTGTGTGTCTGTGCGCGTGTGTGTGTCTGTGCGCGTGTGTGTGTCTGTGTGTCCGTGTGTGTGTGTCTGTGCGTGTGCGTGTGTGTCTGTGCGTGTGCGTGTGTCTGTGCGTGTGCGTGTGTGTCTGTGCGTGTGTGTGTGTGTCTGTGCGTGTGTGTCTGTGCGTGTGTGTCTGTGCGTGTGTGTCTGTGCGTGTGTGTCTGTGCGTGTGTGTCTGTGCGTGTGTGTCTGTGCGTGTGTGTCTGTGCGTGTGTGTCTGTGCGTGTGTGTCTGTGCGTGTGTGTGTCTGTGTGTGTCTGTGCGTGTGTGTGTGTGTGTCTGTGTGTGTGTGTCTGTTTCTCCACCTTGTGAATAAAGTGATACAATGCCACCCTCTGCTGGCGGGTGGCTGCTCCTGGGTCAAGTCTCTGAACGCGCCCACGGGGTCCTCTGCTTGCAGTAGAGCCCCGTCCGCCAGCAGAGGGGGGCTTTACATCACTTCAACCACAGTCAGGGCTCCAGGGCTTTGGACCCTTATTTCTCATTCATTCAACCGAGAGGCAGAAGATCTCCCATTGCAGCAGCCCCCACCCCCCCCCCCCCCCCCCCAGGGTGACGCTCCTGGGTGGGGGTGGGGGGGGGGAGACCCGGGTTCCAATCCTGTCACGGCTGACGGTGCAGTTTGGATTGAGTAAAACTCCGGTGCTGAAGTTGTGGCGACAAACGTGAGAGCTGTGGCATCGACTGGTTGTAACAACCCATCTGCTCCCCCGACGTTATTGCTGGGGTTGTATAAGACATTGGCGAGGCCCACTCTGCAGCAGCGGGCGCGGTCCCGGCCGCCTGACCCCAGGAGGGATATCGGGAAGACGGAGAGAGCCCAGGGAAGATTTGGCTGGGACGCTGCCGGGCCTTCGGCAACTGAGTTACCGGGGAAGGTGAAACAGGTTCGGACTTTGTTCCGCAGAGCGCAGAAGGACGAGGGGAGGTTGGACAGAGGTTTACAGATTTACGAGGGGTGCAGACGGAGTAGATGCCAGTCGGCTCTTTCCGCTGGGACTGGGAGAGACAGACACAAGAGGACGGGGCTTTAGGGTGAAAGGGGAAAGGTTTAGGGGGGGAACAGTAGGGGGGAACCTCTTCACTCAGACAGCGTGGTGAGAGTGGGGAACAAGCTGCCATCTGAGGTGCTAAATGCGGGCTCACTCTTCAGATTTAAGAATAAGTTGGGCAGATACGTGGACAGGAGAGGTCTGGAGGGTTACGGACTGGGGCCAGGTCAATGGGACCCGCGGAATAGTATTTCGGCGCCGACCAGAAGGGCCGAATGGCCTGTTTTCTGTGCTGTAGTGTTCTATGGTTCTGTGTCCCTTTGGGGAAGGAAAGCTGCCCTCCTTACCCGGGTCCGGGCCTACACGTGACTCCAGACCCCTCCTTACCCGGGTCCGGGCCTACACGTGACTCCAGACCCCTCCTTACCCGGGTCTGGGCCTACACGTGACTCCAGACCCCTCCTTACCCGGGTCTGGGCCTACACGTGACTCCAGACCCATCCTTACCCGGGTCCGGGCCTACACGCGACCCCAGACCCCTCCTTACATGGGTCTGGGCCTACGCGTGACTCCAGACCCCTCCTTACCCGGGTCTGGGCCTACGCGCGACTCCAGACCCCTCTTTACCCGGGTCTGGGTCTGGGTCTGGGTCTGGGTCTGGGTCTGGGTCTGGGTCTGGGTCTGGGTCTGGGTCTGGGCCCACGCGCGACCCCAGACCCCTCCTTACCGGGGTCTGGGCCTACGCGCGACTCCAGACCCCTCCTTACCGGGGTCTGGGCCTACGCGCGACTCCAGACCCCCTCCTTACCCGGGTCTGGGCCTACACGCGACTCCAGACCCCTCCTTACCCGGGTCTGGGCCTACACGCGACCCCAGACCGGTCCTTACCCGGGTCTGGGCCCACGCGCCACCCCAGACCGGTCCTTACCCGGGTCTGGGCCTACGCGCGACTCCAGACCCCTCCTTATCCAGGTCTGGGCCTACACGTGACTCCAGACCCCTCCTTACCCGGGTCTGGGCCTACGCGTGACTCCAGACCCCTTTTTACCCGGGTCTGGGCCTACGCGTGACTCCAGACCCCTCCTTACCCGGGTCTGGGTCTGGGTCTGGGTCTGGGTCTGGGCCTGGGCCTGGGCCTGGGCCTGGGCCTGGGACTACGCGCGACTCCAGACCCCTCCTTACCCGGGTCTGGGCCTACACGTGACTCCAGATCCCTCCTTACCCAGGTCTGGGCCTAGGCATGACTCCAGACACCTCCTTACATGGGTCTGGGCCTACACGTGACTCCAGATCCCTCCTTACCCAGGTCTGGGCCTAGGCATGACCCCAGACCCATCCTTACCTGGGTCTGGGCCTACGCGTGACTCCAGACCCGTCCTTACCCGGGTCTGGGCCCACATGCGACCCCAGACCCGTCCTTACCGGGGTCTGGGCCTACGCGTGACTCCAGATCCCTCCTTACCCGGGTCTGGGCCTATGCGTGACACCAGACCCCTCCTTACCCGGGTCTGGGCCTACGCGCGACCCCAGACCCGTCCTTACCCGGGTCTGGGCCTACACGTGACTCCAGACCCCTCCTTACCCGGCTCCGGGCCTACACGTGACTCCAGACCCCTCCTTACCCGGGTCCGGGCCTACACGTGACCCCAGACCCCTCCTTACCCGGGTCTGGGCCTACACGTGACCCCAGACCCATGTTAACGTGCTTGACCCTCGAGTGACCGAGTCACAAGAAACAGGAATGAGACGGGACGGACCCCCCAGCGTCGAGCTGGGCACCAGGAAACCTGCCCCACACGGACTGCAGCAGCTCAAGGAGGCAGCTCCCCTCCCACCTGCTCAAAGGGGGCAATTAGGGACGGGCAATAAACGCTGGGCCCGGCCTGCGAGGCCCACATCCCGGGAATGGATAACAAATCTGTTCCTGTCATTTCTGACTCCACCTCGCTCACTTTTTCAATGTGTTTTCACCAACCTCCCTCTCCCCCTGTCACACTCTCTCTCTCCGTATCTCCCTCTACCTGTCTGTTGCTGTGTCTCAGACCCTCTCTCTCCATCTCCCCCTGTCACACTCCCTCTCTCCGTAACTCCGTCTACCTGTCTGTTGCTGTCTCAGACCCTCTCTCTCCATCTCTCCCGCTTCCACACTCCCTCTCTCCGTATCTCCGTCTACCTGTCTGTTGCTGTGTCTCAGACCCTCTCTCTCCATCTCTCTCTCTGTCACACTCCCTCTCTCCGTATCTCCGTCTACCTGTCTGTTGCTGTCTCAGACCCTCTCTCTCCATCTCTCTCCCCCTGTCACACTCCCTCTCTCCGTATCTCCGTCTACCTGTCTGTTGCTGTGTCTCAGATGCTCTCTCTCCATCTCTCTCTCTGTCACACTCCCTCTCTCCGTATCTCCGTCTACCTGTCTGTTGCTGTGTCTCAGACGCTCTCTCTCCATCTCTCTCTCTGTCACACTCCCTCTCTCCGTATCTCCGTCTACCTGTCTGTTGCTGTGTCTCAGACCCTCTCTCTCCATCTCTCTCTGCCACACTCTCTCTCTCCGTATCTCCATCTACCTGTCTGTTGCTGTGTCTCAGACCCTCTCTCTCCATCTCTCTCCCCGTCACACTCCCTCTCTCCGTATCTCCGTCTACCTGTCTGTTGCTGTGTCTCAGACCCTCTCTCTCCATCTCTCTCCCCCTGTCACACTCCCTCTCTCCGTATCTCCGTCTACCTGTCTGTTGCTGTGTCTCAGACCCTCTCTCTCCATCTCTCTCCCCCTGTCACACTCCCTCTCTCCGTATCTCCGTCTACCTGTCTGTTGCTGTGTCTCAGACCCTCTCTCTCCATCTCTCTCTGCCACACTCTCTCTCTCCGTATCTCCGTCTGTCTGTTGCTGTGTCTCAGACCCTCTCTCTCCATCTCTCTCTCCCTGTCACACTCCCTCTCTCCGTATCTCCCTCTACCTGTCTGTTGCTGTGTCTCAGACCCTCTCTCTCCATCTCTCTCTCTGCCACACTCCCTCTCTCCATATCTCCGTCTACCTGTCTGTTGCTGTGTCTCAGACCCTCCCTCTCCCTCTCTCCCTCTGTCACACTCCCTCTCTCCGTATCTCCCTCTACCTGTCTGTTGCTGTGTCTCAGACCCTCTCTCTCCATCTCTCTCCCCCTGTCACACTCCCTCTCTCCGTATCTCCCTCTACCTGTCTGTTGCTGTGTCTCAGACCCTCTCTCTCCATCTCTCTCCCTCTGTCACACTCCCTCTCTCCGTATCTCCGTCTACCTGTCTGTTGCTGTGTCTCAGACCCTCTCTCTCCATCTCTCTCTGCCACACTCTCTCTCTCCGTATCTCCGTCTACCTGTCTGTTGCTGTGTCTCAGACCCTCTCTCTCCATCTCTCTCTGCCACACTCTCTCTCCCGGTATCTCCGTCTACCTGTCTGTTGCTGTGTCTCAGACCCTCTCTCTCCATCTCTCTCTGTCACACTCCCTCTCTCGGTATCTCCGTCTACCTGTCTGTTGCTGTGTCTCAGACCCTCTCTCTCCATCTCTCTCCCTGTCACACTCCCTCTCTCCGTATCTCCGTCTACCTGTCTGTTGCTGTGTCTCAGACCCTCTCTCTCCATCTCTCCCCCTGTCACACTCCCTCTCTCCGTATCTCCGTCTACCTGTCTGTTGCTGTGTCTCAGACCTTCTCTCTCTCCATCTCTCTCTCTGCCACACTCCCTCTCTCCGTATCTCCGTCTACCTGTCTATTGCTGTCTCAGACCCTCTCTCTCCATCTCTCTCTCTGTCACACTCCCTCTCTCCGTATCTCCGTCTACCTGTCTGTTGCTGTGTCTCAGACCCTCCCTCTCCATCTCTCTCCCCCTCTCACACTCCCTCTCTCCGTATCTCCGTCTACCTGTCTGTTGCTGTGTCTCAGACCTTCTCTCTCTCCATCTCTCTCTCTGCCACACTCCCTCTCTCCGTATCTCCGTCTACCAGTCTGTTGCTGTGTCTCAGACCCTCCCTCCCCATCTCTCTCCCTGTCACACTCCCTCTCTCCGTATATCCGTCTACCTGTCTGTTGCTGTGTCTCAGACCCTCTCTCTCCATCTCTCTCCCTGTCACACTCCCTCTCTCCGTATATCCGTCTACCTGTCTGTTGCTGTGTCTCAGACCCTCTCTCTCCATCTCTCTCCCTGTCACACTCCCTCTCTCCGTATCTCCGTGTACCTGTCTGTTGCTGTGTCTCAGACCCTCTCTCTCCATCTCTCTCTCTGCCACACTCTCTCTCTCCGTATCTCCCTCTACCTGTCTGTTGCTGTGTCTCAGACCCTCTCTCTCCATCTCTCTCCCCGTCACACTCCCTCTCTCCGTATCTCCGTCTACCTGTCTGTTGCTGTGTCTCAGACCCTCTCTCTCCATCTCTCTCCCCCTGTCACACTCCCTCTCTCCGTATCTCCGTCTACCTGTCTGTTGCTGTGTCTCAGACCCTCTCTCTCCATCTCTCTCCCCCTGTCACACTCCCTCTCTCCGTATCTCCGTCTACCTGTCTGTTGCTGTGTCTCAGACCCTCTCTCTCCATCTCTCTCTGCCACACTCTCTCTCTCCGTATCTCCGTCTGTCTGTTGCTGTGTCTCAGACCCTCTCTCTCCATCTCTCTCTCCCTGTCACACTCCCTCTCTCCGTATCTCCCTCTACCTGTCTGTTGCTGTGTCTCAGACCCTCTCTCTCCATCTCTCTCTCTGCCACACTCCCTCTCTCCATATCTCCGTCTACCTGTCTGTTGCTGTGTCTCAGACCCTCCCTCTCCCTCTCTCCCTCTGTCACACTCCCTCTCTCCGTATCTCCCTCTACCTGTCTGTTGCTGTGTCTCAGACCCTCTCTCTCCATCTCTCTCCCCCTGTCACACTCCCTCTCTCCGTATCTCCCTCTACCTGTCTGTTGCTGTGTCTCAGACCCTCTCTCTCCATCTCTCTCCCTCTGTCACACTCCCTCTCTCCGTATCTCCGTCTACCTGTCTGTTGCTGTGTCTCAGACCCTCTCTCTCCATCTCTCTCTGCCACACTCTCTCTCTCCGTATCTCCGTCTACCTGTCTGTTGCTGTGTCTCAGACCCTCTCTCTCCATCTCTCTCTGCCACACTCTCTCTCTCCGTATCTCCGTCTACCTGTCTGTTGCTGTGTCTCAGACCCTCTCTCTCCATCTCTCTCTGTCACACTCCCTCTCTCCGTATCTCCGTCTACCTGTCTGTTGCTGTGTCTCAGACCCTCTCTCTCCATCTCTCTCCCTGTCACACTCCCTCTCTCCGTATCTCCGTCTACCTGTCTGTTGCTGTGTCTCAGACCCTCTCTCTCCATCTCTCCCCCTGTCACACTCCCTCTCTCCGTATCTCCGTCTACCTGTCTGTTGCTGTGTCTCAGACCCTCCCTCTCCATCTCTCTCCCCCTGTCACACTCCCTCTCTCCGTATCTCCGTCTACCTGTCTGTTGCTGTGTCTCAGACCTTCTCTCTCTCCATCTCTCTCTCTGCCACACTCCCTCTCTCCGTATCTCCGTCTACCAGTCTGTTGCTGTGTCTCAGACCCTCCCTCCCCATCTCTCTCCCTGTCACACTCCCTCTCTCCGTATATCCGTCTACCTGTCTGTTGCTGTGTCTCAGACCCTCTCTCTCCATCTCTCTCCCTGTCACACTCCCTCTCTCCGTATATCCGTCTACCTGTCTGTTGCTGTGTCTCAGACCCTCTCTCTCCATCTCTCTCCCTGTCACACTCCCTCTCTCCGTATCTCCGTGTACCTGTCTGTTGCTGTGTCTCAGACCCTCTCTCTCCATCTCTCTCTGTGTCACACTCCCTCTCTCCGTATCTCCCTCTACCTGTCTGTTGCTGTGTCTCAGACCCTCTCTCTCCATCTCTCTCTCTGTCACACTCCCTCTCTCCATATCTCCGTCTACCTGTCTGTTGCTGGTCTCAGACACTCCCTCTCCATCTATCTCTCTGTCACACTCCCTCTCTCCGTATCTCCGTCTACCTGTCTGTTGCTGTGTCTCAGACCCTCTCTCTCCATCTATCTCTCTGTCACACTCCCTCTCTCCGTATCTCCGTCTACCTGTCTGTTGCTGTGTCTCAGACCCTCTCTCTCAATCTCTCTCCCCCTGTCACACTCCGTCTCTCCGTCTACCTGTCTGTTGCTGTGTCTCAGACCCTCTCTCTCCATCTCTCTCCCCCTGTCACACTCCCTCTCTCCGTATCTCCGTCTACCTGTCTGTTGCTGTGTCTCAGACCCTCTCTCTCCATCTCTCTCCCCCTTCCACACTCCCTCTCTCCGTATCTCCCTCTACCTGTCTGTTGCTGTGTCTCAGACCCTCTCTCTCCATCTCTCTCCCCCTTCCACAGTCCCTCTCTCCGTATCTCCGTCTACCTGTCTGTTGCTGTCTCAGACCCTCCCTCTCCATCTCTCTCCATCTGTCACACTCCCTCTCTCCATATCTCCGTCTACCTGTCTGTTGCTGTGTCTCAGACCCTCCCTCTCCATCTCTCTCTCTGCCACACTCTCTCTCTCCGTATCTCCGTCTACCTGTCTGTTGCTGTGTCTCAGACCCTCTCTCTCCATCTCTCTCCCTGTCACACTCCCTCTCTCCGTATCTCCGTCTACCTGTCTGTTGCTGGTCTCAGACCCTCTCTCTCCATCTCCCTCCCTCTGTCACTCTGTCTCAGACCCTCCCTCTCCATCTCCCCCTCCGCGATCGCCTCTGATGGGGTGGGTTGGGGTGGGGGTGGGTTTCATTCCTCACTGAGGTTCACAGAGACCGAGGTCACCGAGCAGTGACTGACTGACGTGCGGAATTCAGCGACCCCGGGAGAAAACATCTCTCCACTTGCAGAGAGTGCCAGGTACATCAAAACCAGCCTCGAAAGCACCTCTCGGAATCCTTCCCTTCACTGAATTTTGGAGACTTTTAATAATGATTCCATTCGAACATTGCTGGCTCATGTCATCTTGTGGTGTGTGTGTGTGTGTGTGTGTGTGTCTGTGTGTGTGTGTGTCTGTGTGTGTGTGTGTCTGTGTGTGTGTGTGTCTGTGTGTGTGTGTGTGTGTGTCTGTGTGTGTGTCTGTGTGTGTCTGTGTGTGTGTGTGTGTGTCTGTGTGTGTGTCTGTGTGTGTCTGTGTGTGTCTGTGTGTGTGTCTGTGTGTGTCTGTGTGTGTCTGTGTGTGTGTGTGTCTGTGTGTGTGTGTGTCTGTGTGTGTGTGTGTCTGTGTGTGTGTCTGTGTGTGTGTGTGTCTGTGTGTGTGTGTGTGTGTGTGTGTCTGTGTGTGTGTGTCTGTGTGTGTGTGTCTGTGTGTGTGTGTGTGTGTGTGTCTGTGTGTGTCCGTGTGTGTGTGTGTGTCCGTGTGTGTGTGTGTGTCTGTGTGTGTGTGTGTCTGTCTGTGTGTGTGTGTCTGTGTGTCTGTGCATGTGTGTCTGTGCATGTGTCTGTGCGTGTGTGTGTGTGTCAGTGCGTGTGTGTCTGTGCATGTGTGTGTGTCTGTGCGCGTGTGTGAGTGTCTGTGTGTGTGTCTGTGCGTGTCTGTGTGTGTGTGTGTCTGTGCGCGTGTGCGTGTGTGTGTGTCTGTGCGCGTGTGTGTCTGTGCGCGTGTGTGTCTGTGCGCGTGTGTCTGTGCGTGTGTGTGTGTCTGTGTCTGTGCGTATGTGTCTGTGCGTGTGTGTGTGTGTGTGTGTGTGTCTGTGTGTGTGTGTGTGTGTGTGTGTCTGTGTGTGTGTGTGTGTCTGTGTGTGTGTGTGTGTCTGTGTGTGTGTCTGTGTGTGTCTGTGTGTGTGTGTGTGTGTGTGTGTGTCTGTTTCTCCACCTTGTGAATAAAGTGATACAATGCCACCCTCTGCTGGCGGGTGGCTGCTCCTGGGTCAAGTCTCTGAACGCGCCCACGGGGTCCTCTGCTTGCAGTAGAGCCCCGTCCGCCAGCAGAGGGGGGCTTTGCATCACTTCAACCACAGTCAGGGCTCCAGGGCTTTGGACCCTTATTTCTCATTCATTCAACCGAGAGGCAGAAGATCTCCCATTGCAGCAGCCCCCACCCCCCCCCCACCCCTACCTCCCCCCAGCTGTCCTCTGAAACCACGTCCGGCTTCTCACTGCCCACGTCAGATCGGTTCCTGAAATGCTCGCTTCCCACCAAAAGGAATCTAGAAGGAGGGGGCGGGGGGGGGGCACAGTTCAAGAACGAGGGGCTCTTCCGCTGAAGACGGAGATGTGGAGGGATTTCTTGTCTCGGGGGAGGGGGGGGGGGGGTCGTGCGTCTGTGGTATTCTGGCCCCCCCACCCCACCCCCCGGGAGAGCAGCGGGAGCCGGGTCATCGAGTCCGTTCAAGGCCGAGTTAGACAGGTTTCTGATCGACGAGGGAGTCAATTTTGGAGGAGGGGGAGGGGGGGGGTGCAGGGGGTGTGGGGGGGGAGGAGGGGTGGGGGGGGTGTGGTGGCGGGGTTGCGGGGGCAAGAACGGAGACTTGAGGTGACAATCAGGTCGGCCGCGGTCTTACGGAACAGCAGCGCAGTCTGGAGGGGCCGAATGGCCTCCCCCTGCTCCTTATCAGGAGAGGCGATGGCACAGTGGTATCATCGCTGGGCTAGTAAACCAGAGACCCACCCCCCCAGGGTGACGCTCCGGGGTGGGGGGGGGGGGACCCGGGTTCCAATCCTGTCACGGCCGACGGTGCAGTTTGGATTGAGTAAAACTCCGGTGCTGAAGTTGTGGCGACAAACGTGAGAGCTGTGGTATCGACTGGTTGTAACAACCCATCTGCTCCCCCGACGTTATTGCTGGGGTTGTATAAGACGTTGGCGAGGCCCACTCTGCAGCAGCGGGCGCGGTGCCGGCCGCCTGACCCCAGGAGGGATATCGGGAAGACGGAGAGAGCCCAGGGAAGATTTGGCTGGGACGCTGCCGGGCCTTCGGCAGCTGAGTTACCGGGGAAGGTGAAACAGGTTCGGACTTTGTTCCGCGGAGCGCAGAAGGACCAGGGGAGGTTGGACAGAGGTTTACAGATTTACGAGGGGTGCAGACGGAGTAGATGCCAGTCGGCTCTTTCCGCTGGGACTGGGAGAGACAGACACCAGAGGACGGGGCTTTAGGGTGAAAGGGGAAAGGTTTAGGGGGGGAACAGTAGGGGGGAACCTCTTCACTCAGACAGCGTGGTGAGAGTGGGGAACAAGCTGCCATCTGAGGTGCTAAATGCGGGCTCGCTCCTCAGTTTTAAGAATAAGTTGGGCAGATACATGGACAGGAGAGGTCTGGAGGGTTACGGACTGGGGGCAGGTCAATGGGACCCGCGGAATAGTATTTCGGCACCAACCAGAAGGGCCGAATGGCCTGTTTTCTGTGCTGTAGTGTTCTATGGTTCTGTGTCCCTTTGGGGAAGGAAACCTGCCATCCTTACCTGGGTCTGGGCCTACACGTGACCCCAGACCCCTCCTTACCCGGGTCTGGGCCTACACGCGACTCCAGACCCCTCCTTACCCAGGTCTGGGCCTACACGCAACTCCAGACCCCTCCTTACCCGGGTCTGGGCCTACACGCGACTCCAGACCCCTCCTTACCCGGGTCTGGGTCTGGGTCTGGGTCTGGGTCTGGGCCTGGGCCTGGGCCTGGGCCTGGGCCTGGGCCTGGGACTGGGACTGGGCCTGGGACTGGGACTGGGACTGGGACTGGGACTGGGACTGGGACTACGCGCGACTCCAGACCCCTCCTTACCCAGGTCTGGGCCTACACGTGACTCCAGATCCCTCCTTACCCAGGTCTGGGCCTACACGCGACTCCAGACCCCTCCTTACATGGATCTGGGCCTACGCGTGACCCCAGACCCATCCTTACCTGGGTCTGGGCCTACGAGTGACTCCAGACCCGTCCTTACCCGGGTCTGGGCCTATGCGTGACTCCAGACCCCTCCTTACCCGGGTCTGGGCCTACGCGCGACCCCAGACCCGTCCTTACCCGGGTCTGGGCCTACACGTGACTCCAGACCCCTCCTTACCCGGGTCCGGGACTACATGTGACTCCAAACCCCTCCTTACCCGGGTCCGGGCCTACACGTGACCCCAGACCCCTCCTTACCCGGGTCCGGGCCTACACGTGACCACAGACCCCTCCTTACCCGGGTCCGGGCCGACACGTGACCCCAGACCCATGTTAACGTGCTTGACCCTCGAGTGACCGAGTCACAAGAAACAGGAATGAGACGGGACGGACCCCTCAGCGTCGAGCTGGGCACCAGGAAACCTGCCCCACTCGGACTGCAGCAGCTCAAGGAGGCAGCTCCCCTCCCCCCTGCTCAAAGGGGGCAATTAGGGACGGGCAATAAACGCTGGGCCCGGCCTGCGAGGCCCACATCCCGGGAATGGATAACAAATCTGTTCCTGTCATTTCTGACTCCACCTCGCTCACTTTTTCAATGTGTTTTCACCAACCTCCCTCTCCCCCTGTCACACTCCCTCTCTCCATATCTCCGTCTACCTGTCTGTTGCTGGTCTCAGACCCTCTCTCTCCATCTCTCTCTCTGTCACACTCCCTCTCTCCATATCTCCCTCTACCTGTCTGTTGCTGTGTCTCAGACCCTCTCCATCTCTCTCTCTCTGTCACACTCCCTCTCTCCGTATCCCCGTCTACCTGTCTGTTGCTGTGTCTCAGACCCTCCGTCTCCCTCTCTCCCCGTCACACTCCCTCTCTCCGTCTACCTGTCTGTTGCTGTGTCTCAGACCCTCTCTCTCCATCTCTCCCCCTGTCACACTCCCTCTCTCCGTATCTCCCTCTACCTGTCTGTTGCTGTGTC
>JANJGN010003246.1:45000-47500 GCA_026770705.1 Isurus oxyrinchus
CTCCATCCCTCTCTGTCACACTCCCTCTCTCCGTATCTCCGTCTACCTGTCTGTTACTGTGTCTCAGACCCTCTCTCTCCATCTCTCTCTCTGTCACACTCTCTCTCTCCGTATCTCCCTCTACCTGTCTGTTGCTGTGTCTCAGACCCTCTCTCTCCATCTCTCTCCCCCTGTCACACTCCCTCTCTCCGTATCTCCGTCTACCTGTCTGTTGCTGTGTCTCAGACCCTCTCTTTCCATCTCTCTCTCTGTCACACTCCCTCTCTCCATATCTCCGTCTACCTGTCTGTTGCTGTGTCTCAGACCCTCTCTCTCCATCTCTCTCCCCCTGTCACACTCCCTCTCTCCGTATCTCCCTCTACCTGTCTGTTGCTGTGTCTCAGACCCTCCCTCTCCATCTCTCTCTCTGTCACACTCCCTCTCTCCGTATCTCCGTCTGTCTGTTCCTGTGTCTCAGACCCTCTCTCCATCTCTCCCTGTCACACTCCCTCTCTCCGTATCTCCGTCTACCTGTCTGTTGCTGTGTCTCAGACCCTCTCTCTCCATCTCTCTCCCCCTGTCACACTCCCTCTCTCCGTATCTCCCTCTACCTGTCTGTTGCTGTGTCTCAGACTCTCTCTCCATCTCTCTCCCCCTTCCACACTCCCTCTCTCCGTATCTCCCTCTACCTGTCTGTTGCTGTGTCTCAGACCCTCTCTCTCCATCTCTCTCCCCCCGTCACACTCGCTCTCTCCGTATCTCCGTCTACCTGTCTGTTGCTGTGTCTCAGACCCTCTCTCTCCATCTCTCTCCCTGTCACACTCCCTCTCTCCGTATCTCCGTCTACCTGTCTGTTGCTGTGTCTCAGACCCTCTCTCGTCCATCTCTCTCCCCGTCACACTCCCTCTCTCCGTATCTCCGTCTACCTGTCTGTTGCTGTGTCTCAGACCCTCTCTCTCCATCTCTCTCTCTGTCACACTCCCTCTCTCCGTAACTCCGTCTACCTGTCTGTTGCTGTCTCAGACCCTCTCTCTCCATCTCTCTCCCTCTGCCACACTCTCTCTCTCCGTATCTCCCTCTACCTGTCTGTTGCTGTGTCTCAGACTCTCTCTCTCCATCTCTCTCCCTCTGCCACACTCTCTCTCTCCGTATCTCCGTCTACCTGTCTGTTGCTGTGTCTCAGACCCTCTCTCTCCATCTCTCCCCCCTGTCACACCCCCTCTCTCCGTATCTCCGTCTACCTGTCTGTTGCTGTCTCAGACCCTCTCTCTCCATCTCTCCCCCTTCCACACTCCCTCTCTCCGTAGCTCCGTCTACCTGTCTGTTGCTGTGTCTCAGACCCTCCCTCTCCATCTCTCTCTCTGTCACACTCCCTCTCTCCATATCTCCGTCTACCTGTCTGTTGCTGTGTCTCAGACCCTCCCTCTCCATCTATCTCTGTCACACTCCCTCTCTCCGTATCTCCGTCGACCTGTCTGTTGCTGTGTCTCAGACCCTCTCTCTCCATCTCTCTCTCTGCCACACTCTCTCTCTCCGTACCTCCCTCTACCTGTCTGTTGCTGTGTCTCAGACCCTCTCTCTCCATCTCTCTCCCCCTGTCACACTCCCTCTCTCCGTATCTCCGTCTACCTGTCTGTTGCTGTGTCTCAGACCCTCTCTCTCCATCTCTCTCCCCCTGTCACACTCCCTCTCTCCGTTTCTCCCTCTACCTGTCTGTTGCTGTGTCTCAGACCCTCCCTCTCCATCTCTCTCTCTGTCACACTCCCTCTCTCCATATCTCCGTCTACCTGTCCGTTGCTGCATCTCAGACCCTCTCTCTCCATCTCTCTCCCCCCTTCCACACTCCCTCTCTCCATATCTCCGTCTACCTGTCTGTTGCTGTCTCAGACCCTCCCTCTCCATCTCTCTCTCTGCCACACTCTGTCTCTCTCTCTCTCCGTCTACCTGTCTGTTGCTGTGTCTCAAACCCTCTCTCTCCATCCCTCTCCATCTGTCACACTCTCTCCGTATCTCCCTCTACCTGTCTGTTGCTTTCTCAGACCCTCTCTCTCCATCTCCCTCCCTCTGTCACACTCTCCATCTCTCTCCCCCTGTCACACTCCCTCTCTCTGTATCTCCCTCTACCTGTCTGTTGCTTTCTCAGACCCTCTCTCTGCATCTCCCTCCCTCTGTCACACTCTCCATCTCTCTCCCTCTGTCACACTCCCTCTCTCCGTATCTCCCTCTACCTGTCTGTTGCTTTCTCAGACCCTCCCTCTCCATCTCCCCCTCCACGATCGCCTCTGATGGGGTGGGTTGGGGTGGGGGTGGGTTTCATTCCTCTCTGAGGTTCACAGAGACCGAGGTCACCGAGCAGTGACTGACTGACGTGCCGAATTCAGCGACCCCCGGGAGAACACATCTCTCCACATGCAGAGAGTGCCAGGTACCTCAAAACCAGCCTCGAAAGCACCTCTCAGAATCCTTCCCTTCACTGAATTTTGGAGACTTTTAATAATGATTCCATTCGAACATTGCTGGC
>JANJGN010003247.1:0-2500 GCA_026770705.1 Isurus oxyrinchus
ACAGAAACAAACTTCCCCACACACACACTAACAAACACACACACATACTCTCACACACACACACTCGTTCACACATAATGTATCACATATACACACATTCACGCTGACATACACACGCACTCTCTCGTTCGCACACTATCTCTATCTTACACGCGCCCGCACACACATACACGCTCATTCACACACAATCCCTCACACACTCATGCACACTCACGCTGACACATTCACACACACGCACGCACTCACACGCTCATTCACACGTAATCTCTCTCTCTCTCTGCCTCAGTCTCTCACAAACTGACACCGCCGCCGAGTAAACAACAAATGCCATAGTACTTGCTCCGGTGCTCGACTCGAAAACACCCTAAATCTGAAATCACAGTTTTCCTTTCCCTGTGCCTCTTTTGCGAGTGACAATATTTCCCTTCTCGGCCAACTACACACATACACGCGCTCCAGGAGTGAAAATGCAGGCAGATAAATACTCGCTGCATGTTAACAACATCTATCTGTTTGCCGACTTATCTATCTATCTATCTATCTATCTATCTATCTATCTATCTATCTATCTATCTATCTATCTATCTATCTATCTATCTATCTTTCTATCTATCCATCTATCTATCTATCCGTCTATCTATCTATTCGCCTGTCTATCCATCCATCTATCTATCTATCTATCTAACTATCTATCTATCTATCTATCTATCTATCTATCTATCTATCTTTCTATCTATCCATCTATCTATCTATCCGTCTATCTATCTATCCGCCTGTCTATCCATCCATCTATCTATCTATCTATCTATCTATCTATCTATCTATCCGTCTGTCTATCCATCCATATATCTATCTATCTTTCTATCTATCTATTTATTTATCTATGTATGAAATATATATACACATATTGCAATATGTAGCTAAACGAAAAAATATATACACGTTTTTACTGTATATAGCTAAATGAAAACTATATAGCTGAAAGACAATAATTTGTCTGCGTTTCTAACATATATAGTGTATATATATATACATGAAATTACATATACTATTATTATGGATAATAAATATAGTATTCATATATTATATTTATTATAAATATCACAATTATTATCTATAGTACATATGTATATATACGTATGTATTATAGATAATAAATGTTATATTTATAACAAATATAATATATGAATATTATATTTATTATCTATAATAATAGTATATATATTTTTTTAAAAAACATAGGCAAACCAGTTATCCTTCTGTGCGTACTGTTTTAAAAGTTGTTTTAAAAGAATCATAGAGCAGAAATTCACACGTCATGAAAAATTAATGCTGAAAACTGACCAAATTGTGGAGCAAGTTTAGGGGGGACGATGTAAAATGTTTTAATTGAACGTCCACTAGTTTAGAAATGGATACATGTGAGAGAGCATGTGTGAGTGTGTGTGTGTGCTTGTGTGTGTGTGTGAGTATGTGTATGTGTGTTTGTGTGTGTGTGTGAGTGTGACTGTGTGTGTGTGTGAGTGTGTGTATGTGTGTTTGTGTGTGTGTATGTGCTTGTGTGTGTGAGTGTGTGTGTAAGAGTGTGTGTGTGTGTGTGAGTGTGTGTGTGATTGTGTGTGTGTGTGTGAGAGAGAGTGTGTGTGTGTATGTGTGTATGTGTGTTTGTGTGTGTGTGTGCTTGTGCCTGAGTGTGTGTGTGTGAGTGTGCTTGTGTCTGAGTGTGTGTGTGTGTGAATGTGTGAGAGTGTGTGTGAGTGTGTGTGTGAGTGTGTGTATGTATGTTTCTGTGTGTGCTTGTGTCTGAGTGTGCGTATGTGAGTGTGTGAGTGTGTGTGTGTGTGTTTACGTTAATTACAGTTGACAGCTAGACTCCTTGCTGGAAATGAGCAGCGAATACTGTTCGATGTGAGTTTTAAGGAGGTGAAGATATTGTGCGTCGCGGGGTAGGGAATTGGGAGTTAAATATTTAACAGCGATTATAAAACTGTCACACGAGGAATGGGAGAATAATAATACAAATTTGAACTAATTCACACAAAGTACAGGAATTACCACACCTCCCCACACCCGTCCAACTCCCCCCACCCACACAGCTCCTGGTCCTCCTCCCACCTCATGTAAAATTCAGAAAATGGGTGGAAACGACCTGAATGATTCCCTGCTCCCAATTTTCAAGAAGGGGCGGCTGTGGGATGTCTAAAGAGAGAGGGAGAGAAAAATAGATGTGGAGAGACAGAGAGAGAGGGAGAGAGAAAAATAGCGAGAGAGAGACAGAGAGAGTTGGAGAGAGAGTGAGAGATAGAGAGACAGAGACAGAGAGGAAGAGACAGAGAGAGAGAGACAGAGAGAGACAGAGAGAGAGTGAGAGAGACAGAGAGAGAGGGAGAGAGAGAGACAGAGAGAGAGACAGAGAGAGAGAGAGACAGAGAGAGACATTGAGAGAAAGAGGCAGAGAGAGACAGAGACAGGGAGAGAGAGTGCGAGAGATAGAGTGATA
>JANJGN010003247.1:12500-15000 GCA_026770705.1 Isurus oxyrinchus
TCCCCCTCTCAACATAGATACACACACTCTCATCATCCACACACACGCACACGCACACTCTCTCCCTCTCAACATAGACACACAAACACACTTTCAACATCCACACCCCACACACACTCTCTCTCTCTCCCTCTCAACATAGACACGCAAACACACTCTCAACATCCACACACCACACCACATTCACTCTCCCTCTCAACATGCACACACGTGCACCCACTCTCTCTCCCTCCCTCTCAACATAGACACACAAACACACTCTCAACATCCACATACACACACTCTCAACATCCACACACACACACACACCCTCAACATCAACACACACACAGGCACACACATACTCCCTCTCTCCCTCTCAACATAAACACACACACACCCTCAACATACACACACACACCCCTCAACATCTACACACTCACACACCACACACACACACACACAATTACTATCCACACACACTCACCATCCATACACACACACACACCCCTCAACATCCACACACCACACACACACACACTCCCACTCAACACCCACACAGACACACACACACACACCACACACACACACACACACACACACACACACACCCTGTGAGCATCCAGACACACACACACAGACATAAACATATTCACACACACACACACACACACACACACACACACACACACACACACACACACACACACAGACAGACATACACACACTCTCTACCTCACACACACATATACTTACACATTAACTCACACATGCACACACACAAACACACACACATTCACACACACACACAAACACAGTCTTTCACACATTCACACACTCACATAGACAAAAACTGACACAGACACACACACACATACACACACACACACACACACACACACACACACACACACACACACACACACACACACACACACACACACACACACACACACACACACACACACACACACACACAACCACAGACTTGGAGAAGTAGGAGGTGGACCATGACAACATTCACTGTCCATCAAAGTTAAGTGGACCCTGCCACCAAAGAAATATAAAAATAATACTGAACACCAAGGGCTGCTTCCGATGGTCCGCAGATTCCAAAATCGCGACTCCTCCCCAAACCTATATAAAATTTCACTCCCATTACCCGCATCGGATTAATGCGGTAATTTCCTTTTCGCATCTCGCTACCACTGGTCAACTTGCAAATGGCTCAGCTTTGTCTCCTGGCTCAGCTGCATTTCCAGGAAGCCGCTGCGTGGAGGAATGCTTGTGAAAGTAAAACAGACACATATCCACACACAGTCACACACCACACTCACACACACACTCACTCACACACTCACTCACACATTCACTACACACACACACACACACACACACACTCATACAATCACCACCCACACCCTCACACACACACCACACACACACACACACTCACACTCACACACTCATACTCACACACTCCCACACATCACATACACTACACACACACACACACTCATACATTCACTCAATCACACCCTCACTCACACACACACACACTCACACACTCACACTCACACACTCACTCACACACTCACTTATACACACACACACACACTCATACATTCACTCAATCACACACTCACTCACATACTCACACACACACTCACACACACACACTCAATCACACACTCACTCACATACTCCCACTCACACACCACTCACACACTCACTCACACGCTCACTTACACACACACACACTCATACATTCACTCAATCACACACTCACTCACATACACACTCACACTTACACACACATACTCAAACACTCACACACACTCACTCACACATTCACTTGCACATTGAGTTACACACTCACACACTCATACATTCACTCCAATCACACACTCACTCACATACACACTCACACTCACACACACACTCACACTCACTCACACATTCACTTGCACACAAACACATACACACTCATACATTCACTCACTCACACTCACTCACATACTCACACATTCACACTCATACACACATACTGACACACTCACACACTTACTCACACATTCACACACATATACACACACACACTCATACATTCACTCACTCACACACACACACAAACACTCACTCTCACTTAAACACACACACATACTCATACATTCACTCACTCACTTACTCACGAGCTCACACTCACACATACTCACGCACACACACTCACACACTCACTCACATACTCACTCACACACACACTCACACACACATACTCATAAACTCACGCACACATTCACTCACATATACACACACACAGAAACACATTCACACGCACACGTTCAAATGCACTCACACACTTACACACTCAATCACACACTCACTCACATGCAGCACATACACACACACACATTCACACATACATATACACACACACACACACACATCCACATATACGTATACACACACACACACACACAATCATACAGGCACAAAAACGCACACACACTCACACACAAAC
>JANJGN010003247.1:20000-25000 GCA_026770705.1 Isurus oxyrinchus
GATGTTTCTCACTCCCTGTCTCTCTTTCTGTAAATTTCTGTCTCTATCTCTCTCTCTCTAAATTCCGGTCTCTTTCTCTTTCTGAAAATTTCTCTATCTCTCTGTAAATCTCTCTCTATATATTTCTCTGTAAATTTATCTCTCTACCTCTCTCTGTAAATTTCTCTTTCTACCTCTCTGTGTAAATTTCTCTCTCCGCCCCCCTCCCCCCTCCTTCTCTTCCTTTACCCCTCTGTTCCTCGATTTCTCTTTGTCTCTCTCTCTCTACTTCTTGTTGCTTCTCATTCATTGTCTTTCTTCGCCTTTCTGTCTGTCCCTCTGTTTTTTCTCGCTCTGTAAATTTCTGTCTCTCTCTCTCTGAAAATTTCTCTATCTCTATGGTAAATCTCTCTCTCTCTCTATCTCTCTGTAAATTTCTGTCTCTATCTCTCTGTAAATTTCTGTCTCTATCTCTCTGTAAATTTCTGTCTCTATCTCTCTGTAAATTTCTGTCTCTATCTCTCTGTAAATTTCTGTCTCTATCTCTGTAAATTTCTGTCTCTATCTCTTTGTAAATTTCTGTCTCTATCTCTCTGTAAATTTCTGTCTCTATCTCTTTGTAAATTTCTGTCTCTATCTCTCTGTAAATTTCTGTCTCTATCTCTTTGTAAATTTCTGTCTCTATCTCTTTGTAAATTTCTGTCTCTATCTCTCTGTAAATTTCTGTCTCTATCTCTCTGTAAATTTCTGTCTCTATCTCTTTGTAAATTTCTGTCTCTATCTCTCTGTAAATTTCTGTCTCTATCTCTGTAAATTTCTGTCTCTATCTCTTTGTAAATTTCTGTCTCTATCTCTCTGTAAATTTCTGTCTCTATCTCTGTAAATTTCTGTCTCTATCTCTTTGTAAATTTCTGTCTCTATCTCTCTGCAAATTTCTGTCTCTATCTTTCTGTAAATTTCTGTTTCTATCTCTCTGTAAATTTCTGTCTCTATCTCTCTCTCTAAATTTCTCTCCCTATCTCTCTCTTTGTTCTCTCTCTGACCCCCTTTCTCTTCCCATGCCCCCCGTTCCTCGATTTATCTTTATCACTCTCTCTCTCTCTCTCTCTCTCTAAAACTCATTCCCTCTCTCTCTTTCTGCCTCTCGCTGTTTCTCAATCTCTTTCTCTCTCTGTCTGTCTCTGTTTTTATGGCTCTGTAAATTTCTGTCTCAATTTCTCTCCCTGTCCCTCTTTCTCTTCCCGTACCCCTCTGTTCCTCCATTTCTCTTTGTCTCTCTCTCTCTTTCTCTCTCTCTGTGTTTCTCACTCCCTGTCTCTCTTTCTCTCCCTGTCTCCCTTTCTGCCTCTGTCTTCCCCTTTCCACGTTCCTTTGCACATCTTCCACTGTCTGCCTGTGCCCTGTGCCTATGCCTGTCGGTTTATTCATCCCCCCCCCCCACCCCACCCCCACTCCTTCACTCTCTCTCTCTCGCTGTAAAACATCTCTCCCCAATTTGTTCATTTTTAAATACACAAATCGGGGAATATTTCCTGACCTGATTTTATAAGCTTATTTCACCAGTTACATTACAACCCCACGTGCTGAGGAGCTTACAATAGGGATTCTGAACTTAACGAAATAGGCAGATTGAAGTCTCTCCACTTCACGGTGGTCGGTGATAGAATGTTAGGAATTGGATGCATTACCTCCTCCTCAAAACCAACTTTCTTTTTACGAGACACTATTTTTCTTAGAAATCAAAAAAAATGATCTTTACAGTCTATATTAAAAAAATACATGACTGTTCAGCTAGTCTTGTTCTGAGTAGAACCTTATTCCTAATAATTGATAATTATCTACAGAATGCTTCTACACGGATTATAGATTTTTTTCTCTTTCCCCCCATTTCCCTGCCCCTCCCTCGCATTTTACCTCCCTCCCTTTCTCTCTCTTTCTCTGCCTCTCTTTTGCTTTCTCTGTCTCTCCTTGTCTCTCTGTATGTCTGTCTCTCTCTGTCCCACTCTCTGTATGTCTGAGTCTCTCTCTCTCTCTCTCTCTCTCTCTTTCTGTCTCTCTCTGTCCCACTCTCTCTCCCTTTCTGTGTGCCTGTTTCTCTCGTCTTTCTCAGATTGTCTCCCTCTGTGTCTCTGTGTGTGTCTCTCTCCCTTTTTCCCTCGCTATGTCTCTCTCTCTCTCTCTCTTTCTCTCTGTCTCTCTCTCTCTCTCTCTGTCTCTGTATGTATCTCTGTCTCCCTCTCTGTCTCTTGCTCTCTGTCTCTGTGTGCCTGTATCTCTTTCCCAGTCTTTCCTTGTCTCTCTGTCTCTCTCTCTATCTCTGTCTCTCCACATGTGCCTTTCCCCCTCCGTATCTCTGCCTCCATCGGCCTCCGTTTCTGTCTCTGTTTCTTCCTATTTCTGTACCTCTGTCTCTTTCTATGCATGTCTGTGTTTCTCTCTCTGTTTCCACCCCAACATCTCTCTCTCTCTCTCTCTCTCTCTCTCTCTCTCGGTCTCTTGTTGGCTCTCTCGGTCTATCTCTGTCTCTGTCTCTCACTCTCCCTGTCTCTCCACCATCCCCCCACTCACTGCACAACTGCCTCTAATTCTGGGCATTACCGGTCTGTGAGTTCTCCCTCTGTCCTCCCACCCTCTTTGCAAACAGCTCATTGCCTGTTCTGAACTCGCTTGGAGCAGCTAGCAAGTACTAGGGGTTGTACAGGACAATAATGGAAAGTGTCAGTGATCTGTCTTTTCTTTCACTGAGTATTTCAGTGGACTGTCTTTATTCGGGAATTCTGTGTGTGTGTGTGTGTGTGTGTGTGTGTGTGTGTGTATGTGCGTGAGTGTGTGTGTGTGTTTGTCTGTGTGTCTGTGTGTATCTGTGTGAGAGTGTATGTAAAGGTGTGTGCGAGTGTGTGTGTGTGTCTGTATGTGTGTATGTGTGTGTGTGCTTGTGTGTTTATGTGTGTGCGTGTGTGTGTCTGTGTCTGTGTGAGAGTGTAGGTAAGGGTGTGTACGAGTGTGTGTGTGCATGTGTGTGAGTGCTTGTGTGTTTATGTGTGTGCGTGTGTGTGTGTGTGTGTGGATGTCTGTCTCCCATTCTTGTTACCAACTCCACTCCATCCTTGGGCTAACAATTACACACTGTACAGAATGTAAAGGTAAATATGACTGTTTGTGGGGTATTTCTCTAATCTTGCTCCCAGCTGTATATATTTATACAAATACACACACACACAGTCACACACACAGTCACACACACTGTCTCTCTCTCTCACACACACACACACATATTCAGTCACACACCAGACTCAGACACAGACACATACTCTCTTTCACACATATGTGCTATTTTTCTCTTTCTCTCTCTCACACGCACACTCAGACACATTCACGCATGCAGGCACTCACATTGTCACACACGCACTCACATTTACACTCTCACACACTCACTCACACACTCTCACACAGACACACTCACACAAACTCACTCACCTCTCTCTCTCACACACACATATTCATACACACACAGGCACACTCACATATTCACACATGCAGACTCATATATTCACACACACACACACACACACATATTCATACACACTCAGAGACATGTTCACACACACATACATATCCACATACACACTCACAAATTCACACACACTCAGAGACATTTTCACACACACACATACATATTCACACACATACACGATCACACATACATATTCACTCACACACACTCACATATTCACACACACACACACACGTACATATTCACACACATATACGATCACACACACATATTCACTCACACACACTCACATTCACACACACACATACATATTCACACACATACACGATCACACATACATATTCACTCACACACACACACATTCACACACACACACACATATTCACACACATACACGATCACACATACATATTCACTCACACACACACACATATTCACACACACACACACACATATTCACACACATACACGGTCACACATACATATTCACTCACACACACTCACATATTCACACACACACACACACACACACACACACACACATATTCACACACATACACAATCACACATACATATTCATTCACACACACTCGCAGATACAAACACCCACACACACATTCACACCCATATACACACCCACACACACATAAAATCACACATACACATTCACTCTCTTTCACACACACACATCACACAGGCAAAAATCACACACACACACGTATTCACACATGCAAACACACACACCCATTCATACGCACAGGCACAATCACACATACAGATTCACTCAGGCACACTCACAGCCGGTAACCCCCTGACCCCCGGTGCGGTACTCACTCGGGTCGACTTCCTCCGCGTCCTCCTGCTTCTTGGCCGCCTGCAGGTTGTCCGCCACCGGCGGGGACACTGGGAGACACTGAGAGACGGTGTCGGGCGGGGATCCGTACAGGTAGTCGGTGAAGCGTCGACCCCCGGCGGAGCTGGCGCTCTCGCCTCCCCGGGGCGGGGCCGCCGCCGCCGCCGCCGCCGCCGCCACGCTCCCGGGCTTGGCGGCCAGGTGTCTCGCGCCGGCGCCGGCCCCGCCGCCGGGGAAGCCGTGCAGGGACAACGGCCCGGCCACCAGCGGCTCCAGCCAGCAGGAGCGGACGAACCTCGCGTCGGCTCGCAGGTGCGGCGGTTGCTGGGGGTAAGGGCGGTAGAGGCCGCCGCATCCCCCGCCGCCGCCGCCGCCGCCGCCGCCGGGGAGGGCGTGTGGCGGGGGCGCCCGGGCCCAGGGGTTGGCGAAGAGGGGCGGGCTGGCGGGGGCGAAGTTGCAGGGCGGGTAATCGACGTAGTCGCCCATCACACCGGCGGCGGGGAGCGAGGCGGCTGGGGCGGCCAATCTGCTCGGGAACATCTCCTGCTCCTCATGGCCGACCAGCGGGTCCACATAATAGTGGGCGAGAGAGCCGCCCGCGGACATACCATACGGGGATTAAACTTCCCGCACACACACACACACACACACACA
>JANJGN010003247.1:27500-35000 GCA_026770705.1 Isurus oxyrinchus
GAAGATAAATAGATAGATAAGTAATAGATAGATAGATAAATAAAAGATGGATAGGTAGATAAATAGATAGATAAATAATAGATAGATAGATAAATAATAGCTAGATAGATAGGTAAATAATGAATAGATAGATAGATTAAATAATACCTAGCTAGAAAAATAGATAAATAATAGATATATAGACAATTGATAAGTAGATAGATAGACAGCTACGTAGATAAATAAATATTAGATAGATAGATAATAACTAGATAGCTGGATATATAAATAATGGATAGATAGACAGATAGATATGTATATATATACATATATAGATAGATAAATAAATAATAGATAAACAGACAAACAGATAAATAAGTAGAAAGATGGATTGATAATATTTAGATAGATAGATAGATAATAGCTAGCTAGATAGATAGATAAATAATAGATAGATAGACAGATCGATAAGCAGACAGACAGACAGATACATAGATAGATAAATATTAGATAGATAGATAATAACCAGATAGCTAGATATATAAATAATGGATAGATAGATAGACAGACAGATATATATATAGTAGATAAATAAACAGACAGATAAATAAGTAGAAAGGTAGATAGATAATATTTAGATAGATAATTAATAGCTAGATAGATAGATAAATAATAGATAGATGGACAGATAGATAAGCAGATGGATAGACAGACAGATACATCGATAGACAGATTATTATTAGATAGACAGATAATAACTAGATAGCTAGATATATAAATAATGGATAGATAGATGGACAGACAGATATATATATATATAGATAGATGGATAAATAATAGATAGATAAACAGACAGACGGATAAATAGGTAGAAAGATAGATAGATAGGTAGATAGATAGATAGATAATATTTAGATAGATAGATAGGTAGATAGATAATAGCTGGATAGATAGGTATATAATGGATAGATAGAGAAATAGATAAATAATAGCTAGCTAGATAGATAGATAGATGCACATAGATAGACAGACAGATACATCGAAGAATATTCGATAGATAGATAATAACTAGATAGCTAGATAAGATAAATAATAGATAGACAGATAAATAGTAGAAAGACAGATAGATATAAGGTAGATAGATAGATAATAACTAGATAGCTAGATAGATAAATAATAGATAGATAGACAGACAGATAAATAAGTAGAAAGACAGATAGATATATAAGGTAGATAGATAGATAATAACTAAATAGCTAGATAGGTAAATAATAGATAGATAGGCAGATAAATAGGTAGAAGGATAGAGAGATATAAGGTAGATAGATACATACATAGATAGATAGATATAAAATGGATAGATAGAAAGGCAGACAGGCAGATAGATAGATAGATATAAGATGGAGATATAGATAGATGGATAGATCGATATAAGATGGATATATAGATAGATCGATAGATAGATAGATAGATAGATAGAAGCTGAGAGATAGATAGATGGATAGATCGATATAACATTGATATATATAGATAGAGAGATAGATAGATATAAGATGGATAGATAGGCAGACAGGCAGATAGATAGATAGAAGATGGAGAGATAGATAGATGGATAGATCGATATAAGTTCGATATATAGATTGATAGATAGATAGATAGATGGATGGATATATAAATAGATATATAGATAGATATAAGATGGATATATATATATTATATATATAGATAGATAGATAGATTGAAGATGGACAGGTAGACAGATAGCTAGATAGAGAGGGAAAGCGGTATCAAAGTTCAGAGACATGAAGACATGACGTGGGAATACCATGGCTGCTAAGGCAGCCGATTGGACAATTCCGTCCTGGTGAGGGGTCCCCATCATTCCTCGCCCAGTCACATCATTCAATGTCGAAATACTTTCCAAAACCACTCTTTGAATTTGTGTTCTCGCATCTGTAACGCACCCTCGACGAGATATGCATATAGAGGGAGGGTGGCGGAGAAGCGGGATGAGAGATTGTGAGCTAAACCGAGAAAATTAGATAGATAGATAGACAGACAGACAGTTAGATAGATAGAGATATTTAGATAGATGGATAGATAGACGGACAGACAGACAGATAGGTAAGATAGATAGAGATAGATAGATTATATATAGATATAGGTGGTTAGATGGATAGATAGAGAGAGAGAGAGACAGATGGATAAAGATAGAAAGACAGAAACATAGATAGATAGACAGACAGATAGATAGATATAGCTAGATAGATTATATATATATATATAGATGGATAGATAGATAGATAGACAGAGAGATAGATGGATAGATAGAGAGAGAGATAGATAGAGAGATAGAGAGATAGATAGATAGATAGAGAGATAGAGAGATAGATAGAGAGATAGATAGATAGAGAGATAGATAGAGAGATAGATAGATAGAGAGATAGATAGATAGATAGATAGATAGAGAGAGAGATAGATGGATAAAGTTAGATAGATAGATAGATATAGATAGATAGATAGATAGATAGATTATATATAGATAGATAAATAGATAAATTATATATAGATATAGATAGATAGATTATATAGAGAGATAGATAGATAGATAGCCAGATAGATAGATAGATGGATAGACAGACAGACAGATAGATAGATATAGATAGATGATAGATTATATATAGATATATAGATAGATAGATAGATAGATAGACAGACAGAGAGACAGGAGGAGAGAAAGAGTGAGTGAACGAGAGTGAGAAAGAAGTGAGAGATAGACACACAGAGAGATAAAAAACACACAGAGACAGAGAGTGTGTGTGAGGGAGAGAGAGAGAGAGAGCGATAGAGACTTATCCTTTCCAACAGTGGACTGAAGCCCTAAATAGGGGCGGACAGAAGACGGAGGGGTGAGGGGGGGAGGTGGGGCGGGGGGGACGGTATTTGGGGGTGGGGAAGGGAAAGCAGAAATGGGCAGGAAACAAACACGCAGACAGACAGAACAGGACCAATAGACAGCCGGAGCGAGAAAACGAGAAAAGGGGCAAGAGATGGAGAGAAGCGGGGGAATGACGAGGGGTGGGGTGGGGAGGTGGTGGAATAAAACCAAGACATTGAGGCAAGAGAGAGAGAGAGAGAATACAAAAATACACAGCCGCGAGGAACAGAAACAGTTAGGAACCAACTCTCCTCGCTATGGGCCCAGGTTTCGATCGGATTGGAGGGGAGCAGCCCCTCAGCCCACCACAGCGAAATGGACAACCCACCCCATGCTGCTTGCAACAACTGGCCAGAGTCAGATAGATCCGCACACCGGATTAAAACCAACAAGTTACCACGCAAGAGGCAAAACAAGCATGGGAAATGACGGATAACGCACAAGCAAAATCTCTCGCATTTCTAACATGTACAAGCTAAAGAGGAATCGCTGAAAAATATACTTCACCACAGGATGCACACGTGCCCTTGCTAATCCTGATATGTGCACATATTTATATGTAAACAATCATTTGCCATATATATATGTATATGTACTGTAATATAGTTATATGTCATATCTAATATATATAATATGTATATATAATACGTATATATATGACATGTATGCATGTACAACATAGATAACAAATAATATGGTGTATAATATACATAACACAATATACATAACACAATATATATATAACTGTGCGTTTATAAAGAGAAGTGAATAGATTATGAAATAAACAGTAAATATACCTTAGCCCCCACCTCACCCCACCACCCCCACCACCCCACCCCCCCCCCACCACACACCCCGCCTCCCCCACCCCCCCCCCCAGCTACAGATAATACATCCCTGATTTCAGACTGCCTCACGCCTCCACTTTCTCAATTTACCGAAGACAAGGTGATCAGATTCAAGGCCAAGGAAGTGGTGGGATGGGTGGGGTGGGGTGGGATGGGTGGCATAGGTGGGGTGGGGTGGGATGGGTGACATAGGTGGGGTGGGGTGGGGTGGGGTGGGATGGGGTGGGTGGGTGGGTGGGTGGGTGGAGTGGGGTGGGAATGGGTGGGGTGGGGTGGGTGGGGTGAGGTGGGGGTGGGGTGGGCCAATTTCCAACTCTTAGCTTACGGCCAGGTGGGTAGATAGATAGATTTTTTAAATATATATATAATATTTATATATCATTATTATAGATAATAAATATAATATTCATATATATTACATGTAATAAGCATTACATTTATTATCAATAACATATATATAAACACAACACATATATATATACCTATATATATATATATACATGTATATATATACACACACACATATATATATATATACCTATATATACACACACACATATACACACGCACACACATATATATTTCCCATATATATATACACACACACGTATATACACACACACCCACACATATATACACACGCACATATATACACACATATATATACACACACACATATATATACACACACATATATATATATTAAAAACGCAGAGAAAATTATTGTCCTTTTAGCTAGATAGCTTTCGTTTAGCAACATAGTATATATATTTTGTAGGTAGATATATATATGTATATAGATAGATAGATAGATAGATAGATAGATAGATAGATAGATAGATAGATAGATAGATAGATAGATAGATAGATGGATAGATAGATGGATAGATAGATAGATAGATGTACGTATATATAGAGAGAGAGAAACAGAGAAAGAGAAAGTGAGACAGAGGGTGAGAGAGTGAGATTGATAGAGAGAGAGACAGAGATATAGAGGTAGAGAGATAGGGAGGGGTGGAGACCGAAAGAGAGAGAGAGAAAGAAGGAGACAGAGAGAGATAGTGTGGCAGACGTGGAGGAAAAACAGAAAGAGACAGAGAGATGGAGTGAGAGAGAGATTAATGGATAAAAAGAGAGGCAGAGAGAGAGAAATGGGTGGAAGATTGAGGCAGGGACAGAGACAGAGAGATGGCGGGGGGGTGAGAGAGAAGTGGGGAGTGGGAGGGGATAGTTTCTCCACAAAAGTGGAGAAGACGGGATCTGGAGGTGAGAAGGACCGGGGAGGGGTTGGGGGAGGAGGGAGGATGTTGGGGGGAGGGGAGAGTGGGGGGCAAAGAGCGTCTGTAAAAAGCTTTCTTTTATTGTTGACGTTCTATTGGCAGATCCACAATTAATTTTGGTTTTAAACAGTGGAGGATATTTCCTCAGGAGATTTAGACCCTGATCTAAACAGAAGAAGGGGTGGCGGATGTATGTGGAAGTAATTGATGGTGTCCTTCTGTGGAAATGAATAGTTTGTTGGAGTTTTGGAACTACGGAACTTGAGTGAGCATCTCTGCCTTGCTGTCATCCAGACATAGTCACCATTAAACCAGAGAGGGAGGAAGGTGGACAACCCACTGCCTTTTTCACAAGCACCATCAGCCCCTTCCCCAGCCCCTGCCCAATACCCCCATTTCAATTTTGTGGGGGAGAGGAGAGAGGGTGTGGCGCTGAGTGCCAAGGGAGGGTCGGTGTGTTACCTGGAACTACAAGAGAACCCTTTTCCAACGTTCTTCAGTCGCCTGTATTAGTCTCAGGTTGAAGCAGACAGTCTCAGATAGACACACACACACACACACACACACACACACACCGAGACACAGGCAGAAACACACACACACACTCAGGGGGATATATACACACAGAAACACAGGTAGAAACACACAGCAACACACACACACACACACACACACACACACACACACACACACACACACACACACACACACACACACACACAGGCGCAAGGTCCCAGGATCAGAAATATACACTGACCACACCCAAGCACTCACAATCACACACCATTCATTCTATCAATGAAGCAGACCCCAATCCCACCCTACAATTACATTCTTAACTGTGTAACTAACCTGCTCGTGTGTTGATGACTTTTCCAAAATCACCCCTCCCCCTCCACCTTATTGGGAGTGAGGTGAAAATAGAATGAGTGATGATGTTGATAATTATCTCTATCCACAGCAGCTTCGATTTAAACTCTCTCCTGGTGTGTTAGTCTTGGATCAATAGGGCGCAACGAAAGGAACTGAGCTGGCTGCAAGTAGAAAATGTTCGGAGGATGGACAGGCAATGGTGGGCAGTGGATTATTGGGGTGGGGGTGGGGTGGGATGGGGTGGGGTGGGTGGGTGCTGAATATTAAGGGCATTAATTCCAGTAGTTTGAATGCCACAGCTTACCACAGAACAGATGAGAGATCAGAATGTGTTACTGCGGATGGTGGGGGGGTGGGAGGGGGGTGCGGGGTGGTAGTGGGGGGTAGGAAGAGGTGTTGGGTGTTCGGGGGGTGCTGTTGGCAGGGCAGTGGGAGTGGAGGGGGAGAGGGAGAGGGGTGGATAGGCCTTTGGCAGAGTGTCGGCGACTTTAAACCTTGACACAACATTCCCCCAACAACCGCCCCATTTATAAAACACCTCCAAGTTCACCCACTATCTTAAAGAGAGTCTGTTTCTTGTCTCCCTCCTGTCTCCATCGCTCTGTCTCTCTCTCGTCTGCCTATATTCCATTTCTCCCCCCACCCTCCCAACTGCCTGACTCCTCCTCTCTGTCCCTCCTTCTCTTTCTCAATCTCTCTCTCTCTTTCTCTGCAACACTCTCTCTGTTTCTCCCCTCTCCTTACCGATTCCCCATCTCTCTTTCTCTCTCTGCCTCCCTGTAGATCTATCTTTAACCTTCTCTCTGCCTCTTTCTCTCTCCCTCTTTCACACTGTGTATATTATCTGCCTTCCCCTATCTCACTGTCTGGTTCTCCTCGCTGTCTCTCTCTTTCTCGATGTATCTCTCTCTGTTGCTGTCTTCTGTCCCCTCCCTCCCCCACCCACCCCCCCCCCCCCCCACCCCCCAGGCTCCCTCTCAATCAATAGCCTTTTCTATCTATCTCTCTCTTTCCCTTTCTCTCACTCACTGACTCCCTCTCTGTCTATGTCCCTCCCCTCTTTCTCTCTCACTCCGCCTTCTGTCTGACTTTCTTTTTCCTCTCTGTCTATCTGCCCCTCTCTCTCATTTTGTTTCTCATCTCTGCCTTTCTCCCCTCTCCCTTTCTTTCTTCTCCTCCCTCTTTCCGTCTGTCTGACTGTCTCTCTTTCCTTTTTGTCTTTCTCCCCATCTCTCTATCTCTGCCTCTCTCTGTCTTTCCCACTCTTTTTCCCTCTCTCTCTCTCTCTCTCTCTTCCTCTCTCTCTTCCTTTCTCTCTCTGTCTCTCTCTGTCTCTCTCTCTCTCTTCCTTTCTCTCTCTGTCTCTCTCTCTGTCTCTCTCTCTGTCTCTCTCTCTGTCTCTCTCTCTGTCTCTCTCTCTGTCTCTTTCTCTCTGTCTCTCTCTCTCTGTCTCTCTCTCTGTCTCTCTGTCTCTCTCTGTCTCTCTCTCTGTCTCTCTCTCTGTCTCTCTCTCTCTGTCTCTCTCTCTGTCTCCCTCTCTGTCTCTCTGTCTCTCTCTGTCTCTCTCTCTCTCTTCCTTTCT
>JANJGN010003247.1:42500-48490 GCA_026770705.1 Isurus oxyrinchus
CACACACCACTCAGACACACACACACACACACACACACACACACACAGAAAGAGAGAGAAAACTCATATACACACACAGACAAATCACCCCCTTCCCCCCTCCCCCCCCCCCCCCCCCTCCCAACCACTCACACACACATAAACGCACACAGAAAACTCATACAGAGAGATATAGAGAGAGAGAGAGAACCACCCTCACACAGAGAGAGAGAGAGAGAGAGAGAGAGAAAATACAGCCAGGGCCACGTTAAATATTAAATATTCAAGAAAAAATTCCGACCCTAAATCCCAATTGTGGAAGGCAAAGCTTTTGAAAAAAAACATACATATATTTATATACATATACATATATATACATATATATATATATATTAAAATTCCAACCCCTTCACAAAACGGTTTCTGAAATCTTCTTTCCCCCAAACACAGGGTTTAACTGGCGATGATTTTTAAAGTATATACATATATATATTTATATATATATATATAGTTTTTTAAAACCCTCATGTATTGCAGCCGCTGTTTTCGTTACTGAAGCTGTGCGTTGGGGTTGGGGGGTGAGGGGTGGTGGGGGGGCGGGATTGGGAGTGGGTGGGTGGGTGGGTGCAAGTTTCCTGTCTCCAGCCGGACCCCCTTCTCTCTCTGTCTCTCTCTCTTTCTCCCCCCAACCCCCCCTCCCCCAATATCTCCCTTACCCCCCTCCCCACCCACCTACACACGCGCACACACACACACACACACACACACACACACACACAGAGAGGAAAAAAAAACCCTAAAAACGACCAAAAGTGCCCCCGGGATGAACATCCACTGAGTTAATTAAGACAGTTTCTAGTTGCAGGGTATACGAGGAGCACCAACCGCAAACAACAGGAAACTACCTAAACCACACAGCAGCCGAAGAGGAGGGCGCGGGGAGCAGGGATTTCGATTCTGGTGCGTGGTGTGTGTGTGTGTGTGTGTGTGAGTGTGTGTCCAGTGTTGCCTCTCCCTTCCCTTCCCTGCCCCTCTCTTCCTCCACCACCACCCCACCCCCCCCCACCGCCCCCCCACCCCCCCCCCCCCCCCCCCCCGCCCCCCCCCCCCCCCCACCCCACCCCACCCGCCACCCCCAACACCCGCCTTTAAACTTAAACACGGTCAGGAGAGAACAGGCGTGCCTATCCTCAATCCCTCTCTTCCCAAACGAAACCATACAGGCTCTGATGGACGAGCGCCGGGAAGAGGGAGAGAGAGAGAGAGAGACTTTTCCAGCAGGGAGTATAGCATAAAAGACAGGATCATTACGGGGAGCGTTACACTAATCGCGGCAAAACAGAAAGAGTTAATATCAAAAACACCAGGAAAACTGGGCATAAAAAAATAGCTCCACTAAAATACATAACATCCGCATGTAACATATGAATTACAATGTTTATTTATATATAACGTTTTAAATAATATTTTACATTATATTTTATAGCCAAAGTTTTATATTTAAAGAGAGGCCATAAATAAATAATAGATAGATAGGTAAATTAATAGATAGATAAAATAAATAATACATAGATAGATGAATAAATAATAGATATTTAAATAGGTAAATAGCAGATATATAGAGAGATAGATAGACAGATGGATATAGAAATACTAGCTAGATCGATAGATAAATGATAGATAGCTAGAAATATAAAGAAATAAAGATAGATAGATAATAGATAGATAAATAAATAATACATGGATAGATGAATAAATAATACATGGATATTTAAATCGATAAATAACAGGTATATGGGGAGATAGATGGACAGATAGATAGATAAATACTAGACAGTTTGATAGATAAATGATAGATATATAGACAGAAAGATAGATAATGGACAGATAAATAGATAATAAGTAGACAGATAGATAAAAAATAAATAATAGATAGATGGGTAAATTAATAGATAGATAAATAAATAATACATAGATAAATGAATAAATAATAGATATTTAAATAGATAAATAGCAGATATATAGAGAGATAGTTAGACAGATGGATATATAAATAATAAATGGATCGATGGATAAATGATAGATAGAAAGATAATGGATAGATAAATAAATAATAAATAGATAAATAAATCATATATAGATAATTAAATTGATAAATAGCAGATATATAGAGAGATAGATAGATGGGCAGATGGATAGATAAATACTAGCCAGATCTATAGATAAATGATAGATGGATAGGTAGATAGATAGATAATGGATAGATAAATAATTAATAGATAGATAGCCAAATAAATAATAGATAGATAGATAAATGATATATAAATAAAAAAAATGTAGATAAATAAATAATATATAACTACTTAAATAGGTAAATAACAGATATATAGAGAGATAGATAGATAGACAGATAGATAAATAAATACTAGGTAGATCGATAGATAAGTGATAGATAGATGGATGGATGGGCAGATAATGGATAGATAAATGATAGATAGATAGATAAATAAATAATAGAAAGATAAATAGATAAATAATAGTTAGGTAGAGAGATAGATAGATGGACAGATAGATAAATACTAGATAGATCGATAGATAAATGGTAGGTAGGTAGATAGATAGATAAATAGATATCTAGATAGAGATCTAGCTAAATAGCTAGATAGATATAGATAGACCGACAGGTAGATATGTAGACACATAGATATATGCACAAACACATTCATACATACATACACAGACACATGGAGAGACAGAATGATAGAAATTTGAATAGACAGATGAATAGAGAGATAAACGAGCGAAGATGGACAATTAGTAGAACTGGATAGGATATAGATGGCCAGACATAGATAGTTGAACCTGAATATGAAATGATAAAATACAGTTAGACGAATGAATAGATAGATAGATAGATTAAAACATATATACATCGATAATAGATAAATGGATAAATAATAGATGGGTAGAGAGATAGATACATGGACAGATAGATATATAAATACTAGATAGAGCAATAGATAAATGAAAGTTAGATGGATAGATGGATATAGATGGAAAGATGGATAGATAGATACATACAAAGATACAAGGAGAGATACATGGCGAGACAGATAGAGAAGATAGAAAGATGGTTAAATAAATGCAAAGAGACAGATAATTAGATAATTAAATAGATAAATAGAGATAAATAATTAGAGAGAGAGAGACAGATAGATAGGTAGATAGATAGATCGATAGATAGAGATAGAGAGATAGAGAGATAGATAGATAAATAGATAAATAGATAGATAGATAGATAGATAGATAGATAGATAGATAGATAGATAGATAGATAGATAGATAGATAGATAGATAGATGGGAAAACAAAGCCTTAGATTTATTGAAGTATATAACTGTTGAACGGTAATGTACACACGCCAGTATATAATCGCATATAACATGTATCACTGTCCCTCCTGTTTATTGCGGATAAATTCCCTCCAACATTCAAAACTTACCTCGTCCGTCCCAGAGAACACTTCCCCGCGTATTCCCGACGGCATGATCTGTCGCCAGACCCTCCCTGTTCATCGGCCAACGACTGGAGTGTGCTCCGATCTGCCTCCCACTCTCAGCGGCACCTTAGAATGCATCTCCTCTCGCACTCTCTCTCTCTCTCTCTCTCTCCCTCCCTCCCCGTGTGTGCCTCTCTCTCTGTCTCTCTCTCTGCCTATTTTAAACTGCCGCACACGTTATATAGTTGCGCCTCGTGAAAACCACCTGATTCTCCTGACATTTAGTGGTTTTATGACCTTGAGTAATTCTGGTCACCTGGATAATATTTAAATCAAGGTTATGGTCGCTCCCTGATATCACAGCCGATCGTCCCCATGGCTCCGCCCCCAACTCCATCCTCAAACACGAGTGTGGAGAATGAATCTGTTAAATACAGCGCACAAACGCACACACACACACACACACACATTATATATATATGTATATAGATAGATATATAGATAGATAGACAGAAAGAAAGATACATGGATAGATAGATCCTAAAAATACATATATAGGATATCTATGTAATATCTATTTCATATGAAAAATCATTCAAATATATATATAATCCATATATAATAAAATGCACATATGTAATTATTCGAATTTGTGGTGCAATATTTAAAATTACACACACAATCAAACACTCACACGCACAGTCTCAAACACTCACTCTCTGTCACACACACACACACACACACACAGGCACATATAGTCTTAAACACCCTCTCGTACACATAGCCATAAACATTCTCTCTCTCCGAGACACACACACACACACACACACACACACACACACACAGGCATGTAGTCTCAAACTCTCACTCTCTTTCACACATGCACACACACACACACACACACACACACACACACACACACACACACACACACACACACACAGACATGTGATCTCAAACTCTCACTCTCACACACAAACGCAGAGGCACACACGCACACACAGACATGTGGTTTCAAACTCTCTCTCTCTCTCTCTCTCTCTCCCTCTCACACACACGCAGGCACACACCCAACACCCACACACAGACATGTGGTCTCAAACTCTCACTCTATCTCTCTCACGCACACATGCAGGCATACACCCACACACAGACATGTGGTCTCAAACAATCGCTCTCTCTCTCTCTCTCTCTCTCACACATACACACACACACACTCAATAAATCCCCCTCTCATAAACACACGCACACTCAATAACCCCACCTCTCTCTCACTCTCTCATACACACAAACACACGCACACACACTCAATAACTGAATCTCACTCTCTCTCACACACACACGCACACACTCAATAACCCCCTCTCTCATACACACACACACCCACTCAATAATCTCCTCTCTCTCACATACGCACTCATTAACTCTCTCTCTCATACACACACACACACACACACACACTCAATAACCCCACCTCTCTCTCACTCACACACACACACACACACACACACGCTCAATAACACCCCCTCTCTCATACACACACACACACGCTCGATATCCCCACCTCTCTCTCACTCACACACAGACACGCACGCACACACTCAATAAAACCCCCTCTCTCATACACACACACACACGCTCGATATCCCCACCCTCTTTCTGACTTGCTCTCTCTGAGCCATATACTCACACACTCTCTCAAAACCCCCCCTCTCTCTCTTACACACACACACACACACGCTCAATAACCCCCCATCTCTCTCCCTCACACACAGGCACACACACACACCCACACACACACACACACACACACACACACACACACACACACACACACACACACACACACACACACATACATTCAATAACTCTCTCGGACTCTCCCTCACACACACAAACACACTCAACCCCCCCTCTCTCTCTCATACACACACCCTCAATATCCCAATCTCTCTCTCTCTCTCACTCACACACACACACTGAATAACCACCCCCTCTCTTACACACACACACTTTCAATAACTCTCTCTCACTCTCTCTTTCACACACAAACTCAATAAACACCCCCCCCCCCCCCCGTCACACACACACACACACACACACTCAATAACCCCCCTTTCTCTCTCACACACTCACACACACTCAATAACCTCCCCCCCACACACACACAAACGTATACACACTTAATAACCGCCCCCCACTCTCTCTCTCTCTCACACACACACACACACATTCAATAACCCTGTCTCTCTCTCACACAGACACACACACAATAACCCCTTCCCCCTCATACACACACACATTCTCGGTATCCCCACCTCTCTCTGACTTTCTCTCTCTGAGCCATATACACACACACACGCTCAATAACACCCCCCCCCCCCCGCCTCTCTCTCACACACACCACACACATTCAATAACTCTCTCTCACTCTCTCTCTCTCACACACACCCAATCAATAACCATGTCTCTCTCTCTATCGCACACACACACTCAATAACACTCTCTCTCAT
>JANJGN010003248.1:0-48489 GCA_026770705.1 Isurus oxyrinchus
GTTTGTGTTAGAAAGAAGCTGAATACGGTGTGTGTGTGAGAGAGAAGCTGATTACAGAGTGTGTGTGAGAGAAGCTGATAACAATGTGTGTTTGAGAGAGAAGCTGTTTGTATTGTTTTCCTGAGAGAGAAGGTGATTACAGTGCATGAGTGAGAGAGAAGCTGGTTATAGTGTTTTTCTGAGAATGAAGCTGATCTGGGTGTTTTTCTGAGGAAGAAGCTGATTACAGTGATTTTCTAGAAAAAGAAGCTCATTACAGTGTTTTTTCTGAGAAAAATGCTGTTTACAGTGTTTTTCACAGAAAGAAGCTGGTTAAAGTGTTTTTCTGAGAAAAAAGCTGATAACAGTGTTTACTGAGAAAAAAATTTACATTGTTTTTCTGAGAAAAAAGCTGGTTACATTTTTTTTCTGAGAATGAAGCTGGTTACAGTGTTTTTCTGAGAAAGATGCTCGTAACAATGTTTTTCTGAGAAAAGCTGATTACAGTGATTTTCTGAGAAAGCAGCTGATTACAGTGTTCTTCTGAAAAAAAAGCTGTTTACAGTGTATTTCTGAGAAAGAAGCTGATTGCAGTGTTTTTCTGAGAAAATGCAAGTTATAGTTTTTTTCTGAGAAAAACGCTGGTTATAGTGTTTTTCCTGAGAAAGAAGCTGGTTACAGTGTTTTTCTGAGAAGATGCTGATTACTGTGTATTTCTGATATAGAAGCTGGTTACCGTGTTTTTCTGAGAAAGAAACTGCTTAGAGTGTTTTTCTGAGAATAGCTCATTACAGTGTTTTTCCAGAAAGAAGCTGATTCCTGTGTAATTCACATAGAGCAGCTGGTTACAGAGATTTTCTGAGAAAGTAGCTGGATACGGTGTTTTTACTGAGAAAGAAGCTGGATACAGTGTTTTTCCGAGAAAGAAGCTGGTTACAGTGCTTGTCTGAGAAAGATGCTGAGTACTGTGTATTTCTGATAGAGAAGCTGGTTACACTGTTTTTCTGAGAAAGAGGCTGGTTACAGTGTATTTCTGAGAAAAAAGCTGGTTACAGTGTATTTCTGCGAAGGAAGCTGGTTTCAGTGCTTTTCTGAGAAAGATGCTGATTACTGTGTATTTCTGATATAGAAGCTGGTTACCGTGTTTTTCTGAGAAAGAAACTGCTTAGAGTGTTTTTCTGAGAATAGCTCATAACAGTGTTTTTCCAGAAAGAAGCTGATTCCTGTGTAATTCACATAGAGCAGCTGGTTGCAGAGATTTTCTGAGAAAGTAGCTGGATACGGTGTTTTTACTGAGAAAGAAGCTGGATACAGTGTTTTTCTGAGAATGAAGCTGGTTACCATGTTTTTCTGAGCAAGAAGCTAGTTACAGTGTTTTTCTGAGAAAGATGCTGATTATAGTGTTTTTCTGAGAAAGAAGTTGACTACAGTGAGTGCGTGAGAGAAACTGTGTAGTTTTTTTTCTGACAAAGAGGCTGATGACTGTGTGTGTGAGAGAGAAACTCATTAATGTGTGTATGAGTGAGGGAGAAGCTGGTAGCAATGTATGTGTGAGATAGAAGCTGATTATAGTGTTCGTATGAGACAGTAGCTGATTTTGGAGTGAGAGAGAAGCTGAATACGGTGTTTGTGTTAGAAAGAAGCTGAATACGGTGTGTGTGTGAGAGAGAAGCTGATTACAGAGTGTGTGTGAGAGAAGCTGATAACAATGTGTGTTTGAGAGAGAAGCTGTTTGTATTGTTTTCCTGAGAGAGAAGGTGATTACAGTGCATGAGTGAGAGAGAAGCTGGTTATAGTGTTTTTCTGAGAATGAAGCTGATCTGGGTGTTTTTCTGAGGAAGAAGCTGATTACAGTGATTTTCTAGAAAAAGAAGCTCATTACAGTGTTTTTTCTGAGAAAAATGCTGTTTACAGTGTTTTTCTGAGAAAGAAGCTGGTCACAGTGTTTTCTGAGAAAAAAACTGGTTACAGTGTTTTTCTGTGAAAACAGCTGGTTACAGTGTAGTTCTGAGAAAGAAGCTCGTTACAGTATATTTCTGTGAAAGAAGTTCGTTACAGTGTATTCTTGAGAAAGAAGCTGGTTACAATGTATTTCTGAGAAAGAAGCTGATTACAATATTTTTCTGAGAAAAAAGCTGGTTACAGTGTATTTCTGAGAAAGAGGCTGGTTACAATGCTTGTCTGAGAAAGATGCTGATTACAGTGTATTTCTGATAGAGACGCCAGTTACAGTGTTTTTCTGAGAAAGAAGCTGATTACAGTGATTTTCTGAGAAAGAAGCTGATTACAGTGATTTTCTGAGAAAGAAGCTGATTACAGTGATTTTCTGAGAAAAGCTGATTACAGTGATTTTCTGAGAAAGAAGCTGATTACAGTGTTTCTCTGAGAAAGAAGCTGATTACAGTGTTTTTCTGAGAAAGAAGCTGATTACAGTGATTTTCTGAGAAAGAAGCTGATTACAGTGATTTTCTGAGAAAGAAGCTGTTTACAGTGTTTTTCTCAGAAAAATGCTGTTTACAGTGTTTTTCTCAGAAAGAAGCTGGTAACAGTGTTTTTCTGAGAAAAAAGCTGGTTACAGTGTATTTCAGAGAAAGAAGCTCTTTACAGTGTTTTTTTCTGAGAAAGAAGCTGGATACAGTTTTTTTCTGAGAAACAAGCTGGTTACAGTGATTTTCTGAGAAAAAAAGCTGGTTACAGTGTTTTCTGAGAAAGAAGCTGGTTACAGTGTATTTCTGAGAAAGAAGCTGGTCACAGTGTTTTTCTGAGAAAGAAGCTGATTACATTTTTTATCTGAGAAAAAAGCTGGTTGCAGTGTTTTTCTCAGAAAGCAGATGATTATGGTGTTTTTCTCAGAAAGAATTGATTACAGTATATTTCTGAGAAAGAAGCTGATTAAAGTGATTTTCTGAGAAAAAAGCTGGCTACAATGTTTTTCTCAGAAAAATGCTGATTAAAGTGTTTTTCTGAGAAAAAAGCTGGTTACAGTGTATTTCGGAGAAAGATGCTGTTTACAGTGTTTTTTCTGAGAAAGAAGCTGGATACAGTTTTTTTTCTGAGAAAGAAGCTGGTTACAGTGTTTTACTCAGATTGAAGCTGATTTTCTGAGAATGAAGCTGGTTACAGTGATTTTTCTGAGAAAGAAGCTGGATACAGTTTTTTTTCTGAGAAAGAAGCTGGTTACAGTGTTTTACTCAGATTGAAGCTGATTTTCTGAGAATGAAGCTGGTTACAGTGATTTTTCTGAGAAAGAAGCTGGATACAGTTTTTTTTCTGAGAAAGAAGCTGGTTAAAGTGATTTTCTAAGAAAGAAAATGATAACATTTTTTTCTGAGAAAGAAGCTGATTACAGTTTTTTACTCAGATGGAAGTTGATTACACTGTTTTTCTGAGAAAGAAGCTGATTACAGTTTTTATCTGAGAAAAAAGCTGATTACAGTGTTTTTCCTCAGAAAGCGGATGATTATGGTGTTTTTCTCAGAAAGAAGCTGATTACAGTATATTTCTGAGAAAGAAGCTGGTTAACGTGTTTTTCTGAGAAGAAAGCTGATTACAGTGTATTTCAGAGAAAGAAGCTCTTTACAGTGTTTTTTTCTGAGAAAGAAGCTGGATACAGTTTTTTTCTGAGAAAGAAGCTGGTTACAGTGATTTTCTGAGAAAAAAGCTGGTTACAGTGTTTTCTGTGAAGAAAGCTGGTTACACTGTATTTCAGAGAAAGAAGTTGATTACAGTTTTTTTCTGTGAAAGAAGCTGATTACAGCGATTTTCTGAGAAAGAAGCTGATTACAGTGATTTTCTGAGAAAGGAGCTGATTACTGTATTTTTCTCAGAAAAATGCTGGTTAAAGTGTTTTTCTGAGAAAGAAGCTGATTAAAGTGATTTTCTGAGAAAGAAGCTGATTGCAGTGTTTTTCTCAGAAAAATGCTTGTTACAGTGTATTTCTGCGAAGGAAGCTGGTTTCAGTGCTTTTCTGAGAAAGATGCTGATTACTGTGTATTTCTGATAGAGAAGCTGGTTACAGTGTTTTTCTGAGAAAGATGCTTGTAACAATGCTTTTCTGAGAAAGAAGCTGATTACAGTGATTTTCTGAGAAAGCAGCTGATTACAGTGTTTTTCTGAAAAAAAAGCTGTTTACAGTGTATTTCTGAGAAAGAAGCTGATTACAGTGTTTTTCTGAGGAAAAAGCTGGTTACAGTGTTTTCTGAGAAAAAAAGCTGGCTACGGTGTATTTCTGAGAAAGAAGCTGATTACAGTTTTTTCTGAGAAAGAAACTGGTTACAGTGTATTTCTGAGAAAGAAGCTGATTACAGTTTTTTCTCAGTTAGAAGCTGATTACACTGTTTTTATGGGAAAGAATTTGAATACAGTGATTTTCTGAGGAAGAAGCTAATTATAGTGATTTTCTCAGAAAGAAGCTGATTACAGTATATTTCTGAGAACGAAGCTGATTAAAGTCATTTTCTGAGGAGGAAGTTGATTACAGTGTTTTTCTCAGGAAAATGCTGGTTAAAGTGTTTTTCTGAGCAAGCTGGTTACAGTGTATTTCAGAGAAAGAAGCTCTTTACAGTGTTTTTTTCTGAGAAAGAAGCTGGATACAGTTTTTTTCTGAGAAAGAAGCTGGTTACAGTGTTTTACTCAGATTGAAGCTGATTTTCTGAGAATGAAGCTGGTTACAGTGATTTTTCTGAGAAAGAAGCTGATTACAGTGTTTTTCTGAGAAAAAAGCTGGTTACAGTGTTTTCTGAGAAAAAAAAAGCCTATTAGTGTTTTTCTGAGAAGGAAGCTGGTTACAGTGTATTTCTGAGAAAGAAGCTGATTACAGTTGTTTTCTCAGAAAGAAGCTGATTACAGTGATTTTCTGAGAAAGAAGCTGATTACTGTATTTTTCTCAGAAAAATGCTGGTTAAAGTGTTTTTCTGAGAAAGACGCTGGTAACAGTGTTTTTCTGAGAAAAATGCTGGTTACAGTGTTTTCTGAAAAAAAAGCCTATTACAGTGATTTTCTCAGAAAGAAGCTGATTACAGTGTATTTCTGAGAAAGAAGCTGATTAAAGTGATTTTCTGAGAAAGAAGCTGATTGCAGTGTTTTTCTCAGAAAAATGCTTGTTACAGTGTATTTCTGCGAAGGTAGCTGGTTTCAGTGCTTTTCTGAGAAAGATGCTGATTACTGTGTATTTCTGATAGAGAAGCTGGTTACAGTGTTTTTCTGAGAAAGATGCTCGTAACAATGTTTTTCTGAGAAAGAAGCTGATTACAGTGATTTTCTGAGAAAGCAGCTGATTACAGTGTTTTTCTGAAAAAAAAAGCTGTTTACAGTGTATTTCTGAGAAAGAAGCTGATTACAGTGTTTTTCTGAGAAAAAAGCTGGTTACAGTGTTTTCTGAGAAAAAAAGCTGGCTACGGTGTATTTCTGAGAAAGAAGCTGATTACAGTTTTTTCTGAGAAAGAAACTGGTTACAATGTATTTCTGAGAAAGAAGCTGATTACATTTTTTTTCTGAGAACGAAGCTGATTACAGTTTTTTCTCAGATAGAAGCTGATTACACTGTTTTTATGGGAAAGAATTTGAATACAGTGATTTTCTGAGGAAGAAGCTAATTACAGTGATTTTCTCAGAAAGAAGCTGATTACAGTATATTTCTGAGAACGAAGCTGATTAAAGTCATTTTCTGAGAAAGAAGTTGATTACAGTGTTTTTCTCAGGAAAATGCTGGTTAAAGTGTTTTTCTGAGCAAGCTGGTTACAGTGTATTTCAGAGAAAGAAGCTCTTTACAGTGTTTTTTTCTGAGAAAGAAGCTGGATACAGTTTTTTTCTGAGAAAGAAGCTGGTTACAGTGTTTTACTCAGATTGAAGCTGATTTTCTGAGAATGAAGCTGGTTACAGTGATTTTTCTGAGAAAGAAGCTGGATACAGTTTTTTTTCTGAGAAAGAAGCTGGTTAAAGTGATTTTCTAAGAAAGAAAATGATAACATTTTTTTCTGAGAAAAAAGCTGATTACAGTGTTTTTCTCAGAAAGCGGATGATTACGGTGTTTTTCTCAGAAAGAAGCTGATTACAGTATATTTCTGAGAAAGAAGCTGGTTAACGTGTTTTTCTGAGAAGAAAGCTGATTACAGTGTATTTCAGAGAAAGAAGCTCTTTACAGTGTTTTTTTCTGAGAAAGAAGCTGGATACAGTTTTTTTCTGACAAAGAAGCTGGTTACAGTGATTTTCTGAGAAAAAAGCTGGTTACAGTGTTTTCTGTGAAGAAACCTGGTTACACTGTATTTCAGAGAAAGAAGTTGATTACAGTTTTTTTCTGAGAAAGAAGCTGGTTACAGTGTTTTTTCTGAGAAAGAAGCTGGATACAGTGTTTTTCTCAGAAAGAAGCTGAATACAATGTTTTTCTGAGAAAGATGTTGATTACAGTGATTTCCAGAGAAAGAAGCTCATTACAGTGCTTTTCTCAGAAAAATGCTGGTTAAAGTGTTTTTCTGAGAAAGACGCTGGTAACAGTGTTTTTCTGAGAAAAATGCTGGTTACAGTGTTTTCTGAAAAAAAAGCCTATTACAGTGATTTTCTCAGAAAGAAGCTGAATTGCAGTGTTTTTCTCAGAAAGAAGCTGATTACAGTGTATTTCTGAGAAAGAAGCTGATTAAAGTGATTTTCTGAGAAAGAAGCTGATTGCAGTGTTTTTCTCAGAAAAATGCTTGTTACAGTGTATTTCTGCGAAGGAAGCTGGTTTCAGTGCTTTTCTGAGAAAGATGCTGATTACTGTGTATTTCTGATAGAGAAGCTGGTTACAGTGTTTTTCTGAGAAAGAGACTGGTTACAGTGTATTTCTGAGAAAGAAGCTGATTACTTAGTAATTCTCATAGAGAAGCTGATTACAGTGTTTTCCTGTGAAAGAAGCTGATTACTGTTTTTTTTTCAGAGAACGGAGTTTATTATAGCGTTTTTCTGAGAAAAAAATCTGGTTACAGTGTTTTCTGAGAAAAAAGCTGGTTACAGTTTTTTTCTGAGACAAAAGCTGGTTACATCTTTTTGTGATAAAGAAGCTGGATTATAGTGTTTTTCTGAGAAAGAAGCTGATTACAGTGTATTTTTGAGAAAGATGCTGGTGACAGTGTTTTCCTGAGAAAGAAGCTGGTTACAGTGCGTGAGTGAGAGAGAAGCTGGTTATAGTGTTTTTCTGAGAAAGAAGCTGATTACAATGTATTTCTGAGAAAGGAGCCGGCTACAATATTTTTTTCTGAGAAAGAAGCTGGTTACAGTGTTTTTCTGAGAAAGAAGCTGGTTAGAGTGATTTTCCTGAGAAAGAAGCTGGATACAGTTTTTTTTTCTGAGAAAGAAGCTGGTTACAGTGTTTTTCTGAGAATGAAGCTGGTTACAGTGATTTTCCTGAGAAAGAAGCTGGATACAGTTTTTTTTCTGAGAAAGAAGCTGGTTACAGTGATTTTCTGAGAAAGAACATGATAACATTTTTTTTTCTGAGAAAGAAACTGATTACAGTGTTTTACTCAGAAGCTAATTACACTGTTTATCTGAGACAGAAGCTGATTACAGTTTTTATCTGAGAAAAAAGCTGATTACAGTGTTTTTCTCAGAAAGCGGATGGTTATGGTGTTTTTCTCAGAAAGACGCTGATTACAGTATATTTCTGAGAACGAAGCTGATTAAAGTCATTTTCTGAGAAAGAAGTTGATTACAGTGTTTTTCTCAGGAAAATGCTGGTTAAAGTGTTTTTCTGAGCAAGCTGGTTACAGTGTATTTCAGAGAAAGAAGCTCTTTACAGTGTTTTTTTCTGAGAAAGAAGCTGGATACAGTTTTTTTCTGAGAAACAAGCTGGTTACAGTGATTTTCTGAGAAAAAAAGCTGGTTACAGTGTTTTCTGAGAAAAAAGCTGGTTACACTGTATTTCAGAGAAAGAAGTTGATTACAGTTTTTTCCTGAGAAAGAACCTGATTACAGTTTTTTTCTCCGAAAGAAGCTATTTAAGTGATTTTCTGCGAAAGCAGCTGATTACTGTGTTTTTCTCAGAAAAATGCTGGTTACAGTGTTTTTCTGAGAAAGAAGCTGGTAGCAGTGATTTTTTGAGAACAATGCTGGTTACAGTGTTTTCTGAAAAAAAAAGCCTATTGCAGTGTTTTTCTGAGAAAAAAGCTGTTTACCGTGTATTTCTGAGAAAGAAGCTGGTTACAGTGAATTTCCGAGAAAGAAGCTGGTTACAGTGCTTGTCTGAGAAAGATGCTGAGTACTGTGTATTTCTGATAGAGAAGCTGGTTACACTGTTTTTCTGAGAAAGAGGCTGGTTACAGTGTATTTCTGAGAAAAAAGCTGGTTACAGTGTATTTCTGCGAAGGAAGCTGGTTTCAGTGCTTTTCTGAGAAAGATGCTGATTACTGTGTATTTCTGATATAGAAGCTGGTTACCGTGTTTTTCTGAGAAAGAAACTGCTTAGAGTGTTTTTCTGAGAATAGCTCATTACAGTGTTTTTCCAGAAAGAAGCTGATTCCTGTGTAATTCACATAGAGCAGCTGGTTACAGAGATTTTCTGAGAAAGTAGCTGGATACGGTGTTTTTACTGAGAAAGAAGCTGGATACAGTGTTTTTCCGAGAAAGAAGCTGGTTACAGTGCTTGTCTGAGAAAGATGCTGAGTACTGTGTATTTCTGATAGAGAAGCTGGTTACACTGTTTTTCTGAGAAAGAGGCTGGTTACAGTGTATTTCTGAGAAAAAAGCTGGTTACAGTGTATTTCTGCGAAGGAAGCTGGTTTCAGTGCTTTTCTGAGAAAGATGCTGATTACTGTGTATTTCTGATATAGAAGCTGGTTACCGTGTTTTTCTGAGAAAGAAACTGCTTAGAGTGTTTTTCTGAGAATAGCTCATAACAGTGTTTTTCCAGAAAGAAGCTGATTCCTGTGTAATTCACATAGAGCAGCTGGTTGCAGAGATTTTCTGAGAAAGTAGCTGGATACGGTGTTTTTACTGAGAAAGAAGCTGGATACAGTGTTTTTCTGAGAATGAAGCTGGTTACCATGTTTTTCTGAGCAAGAAGCTAGTTACAGTGTTTTTCTGAGAAAGATGCTGATTATAGTGTTTTTCTGAGAAAGAAGTTGACTACAGTGAGTGCGTGAGAGAAACTGTGTAGTTTTTTTTCTGACAAAGAGGCTGATGACTGTGTGTGTGAGAGAGAAACTCATTAATGTGTGTATGAGTGAGGGAGAAGCTGGTAGCAATGTATGTGTGAGATAGAAGCTGATTATAGTGTTCGTATGAGACAGTAGCTGATTTTGGAGTGAGAGAGAAGCTGAATACGGTGTTTGTGTTAGAAAGAAGCTGAATACGGTGTGTGTGTGAGAGAGAAGCTGATTACAGAGTGTGTGTGAGAGAAGCTGATAACAATGTGTGTTTGAGAGAGAAGCTGTTTGTATTGTTTTCCTGAGAGAGAAGGTGATTACAGTGCATGAGTGAGAGAGAAGCTGGTTATAGTGTTTTTCTGAGAATGAAGCTGATCTGGGTGTTTTTCTGAGGAAGAAGCTGATTACAGTGATTTTCTAGAAAAAGAAGCTCATTACAGTGTTTTTTCTGAGAAAAATGCTGTTTACAGTGTTTTTCTGAGAAAGAAGCTGGTCACAGTGTTTTCTGAGAAAAAAACTGGTTACAGTGTTTTTCTGTGAAAACAGCTGGTTACAGTGTAGTTCTGAGAAAGAAGCTCGTTACAGTATATTTCTGTGAAAGAAGTTCGTTACAGTGTATTCTTGAGAAAGAAGCTGGTTACAATGTATTTCTGAGAAAGAAGCTGATTACAATATTTTTCTGAGAAAAAAGCTGGTTACAGTGTATTTCTGAGAAAGAGGCTGGTTACAATGCTTGTCTGAGAAAGATGCTGATTACAGTGTATTTCTGATAGAGACGCCAGTTACAGTGTTTTTCTGAGAAAGAAGCTGATTACAGTGATTTTCTGAGAAAGAAGCTGATTACAGTGATTTTCTGAGAAAGAAGCTGATTACAGTGATTTTCTGAGAAAAGCTGATTACAGTGATTTTCTGAGAAAGAAGCTGATTACAGTGTTTCTCTGAGAAAGAAGCTGATTACAGTGTTTTTCTGAGAAAGAAGCTGATTACAGTGATTTTCTGAGAAAGAAGCTGATTACAGTGATTTTCTGAGAAAGAAGCTGTTTACAGTGTTTTTCTCAGAAAAATGCTGTTTACAGTGTTTTTCTCAGAAAGAAGCTGGTAACAGTGTTTTTCTGAGAAAAAAGCTGGTTACAGTGTTTTCTGAGAAAAAAAGCCTATTACAGTGTTTTTCTGAGAAAGAAGCTGGTTACAGTGCTTGTCTGAGAAAGATGCTGAGTACTGTGTATTTCTGATAGAGAAGCTGGTTACACTGTTTTTCTGAGAAAGAGGCTGGTTACAGTGTATTTCTGAGAAAAAAGCTGGTTACAGTGTATTTCTGCGAAGGAAGCTGGTTTCAGTGCTTTTCTGAGAAAGATGCTGATTACTGTGTATTTCTGATATAGAAGCTGGTTACCGTGTTTTTCTGAGAAATAAACTGCTTAGAGTGTTTTTCTGAGAATAGCTCATTACAGTGTTTTTCCAGAAAGAAGCTGATTCCTGTGTAATTCACATAGAGCAGCTGGTTACAGAGATTTTCTGAGAAAGTAGCTGGATACGGTGTTTTTACTGAGAAAGAAGCTGGATACAGTGTTTTTCTGAGAATGAAGCTGGTTACCATGTTTTTCTGAGCAAGAAGCTAGTTACAGTGTTTTTCTGAGAAAGATGCTGATTATAGTGTTTTTCTGAGAAAGAAGTTGACTACAGTGAGTGCGTGAGAGAAACTGTGTAGTTTTTTTTCTGACAAAGAGGCTGATGACTGTGTGTGTGAGAGAGAAACTCATTAATGTGTGTATGAGTGAGGGAGAAGCTGGTAGCAATGTATGTGTGAGATAGAAGCTGATTATAGTGTTCGTATGAGACAGTAGCTGATTTTGGAGTGAGAGAGAAGCTGAATACGGTGTTTGTGTTAGAAAGAAGCTGAATACGGTGTGTGTGTGAGAGAGAAGCTGATTACAGAGTGTGTGTGAGAGAAGCTGATAACAATGTGTGTTTGAGAGAGAAGCTGTTTGTATTGTTTTCCTGAGAGAGAAGGTGATTACAGTGCATGAGTGAGAGAGAAGCTGGTTATAGTGTTTTTCTGAGAATGAAGCTGATCTGGGTGTTTTTCTGAGGAAGAAGCTGATTACAGTGATTTTCTAGAAAAAGAAGCTCATTACAGTGTTTTTTCTGAGAAAAATGCTGTTTACAGTGTTTTTCTGAGAAAGAAGCTGGTCACAGTGTTTTCTGAGAAAAAAACTGGTTACAGTGTTTTTCTGTGAAAACAGCTGGTTACAGTGTAGTTCTGAGAAAGAAGCTCGTTACAGTATATTTCTGTGAAAGAAGTTCGTTACAGTGTATTCTTGAGAAAGAAGCTGGTTACAATGTATTTCTGAGAAAGAAGCTCATTACAATATTTTTCTGAGAAAAAAGCTGGTTACAGTGTATTTCTGAGAAAGAGGCTGGTTACAATGCTTGTCTGAGAAAGATGCTGATTACAGTGTATTTCTGATAGAGACGCCAGTTACAGTGTTTTTCTGAGAAAGAAGCTGATTACAGTGATTTTTTGAGAAAGAAGCTGATTACAGTGATTTTCTGAGAAAGAAGCTGATTACAGTGATTTTCTGAGAAAAGCTGATTACAGTGATTTTCTGAGAAAGAAGCTGATTACAGTGTTTCTCTGAGAAAGAAGCTGATTACAGTGTTTTTCTGAGAAAGAAGCTGATTACAGTGATTTTCTGAGAAAGAAGCTGATTACAGTGATTTTCTGAGAAAGAAGCTGTTTACAGTGTTTTTCTCAGAAAAATGCTGTTTACAGTGTTTTTCTCAGAAAGAAGCTGGTAACAGTGTTTTTCTGAGAAAAAAGCTGGTTACAGTGTTTTCTGAGAAAAAAAGCCTATTACAGTGTTTTTCTGAGAAAGAAGCTGGTTACAGTGTATTTCTGAGAAAGAAGCTGGTCACAGTGTTTTTCTGAGAAAGAAGCTGATTACATTTTTTATCTGAGAAAAAAGCTGGTTGCAGTGTTTTTCTCAGAAAGCAGATGATTATGGTGTTTTTCTCAGAAAGAATTGATTACAGTATATTTCTGAGAAAGAAGCTGATTAAAGTGATTTTCTGAGAAAAAAGCTGGCTACAATGTTTTTCTCAGAAAAATGCTGATTAAAGTGTTTTTCTGAGAAAAAAGCTGGTTACAGTGTATTTCGGAGAAAGATGCTGTTTACAGTGTTTTTTCTGAGAAAGAAGCTGGATACAGTTTTTTTTCTGAGAAAGAAGCTGGTTACAGTGTTTTACTCAGATTGAAGCTGATTTTCTGAGAATGAAGCTGGTTACAGTGATTTTTCTGAGAAAGAAGCTGGATACAGTTTTTTTTCTGAGAAAGAAGCTGGTTAAAGTGATTTTCTAAGAAAGAAAATGATAACATTTTTTTCTGAGAAAGAAGCTGATTACAGTTTTTTACTCAGATGGAAGTTGATTACACTGTTTTTCTGAGAAAGAAGCTGATTACAGTTTTTATCTGAGAAAAAAGCTGATTACAGTGTTTTTCCTCAGAAAGCGGATGATTATGGTGTTTTTCTCAGAAAGAAGCTGATTACAGTATATTTCTGAGAAAGAAGCTGGTTAACGTGTTTTTCTGAGAAGAAAGCTGATTACAGTGTATTTCAGAGAAAGAAGCTCTTTACAGTGTTTTTTTCTGAGAAAGAAGCTGGATACAGTTTTTTTCTGAGAAAGAAGCTGGTTACAGTGATTTTCTGAGAAAAAAGCTGGTTACAGTGTTTTCTGTGAAGAAAGCTGGTTACACTGTATTTCAGAGAAAGAAGTTGATTACAGTTTTTTTCTGTGAAAGAAGCTGATTACAGCGATTTTCTGAGAAAGAAGCTGATTACAGTGATTTTCTGAGAAAGGAGCTGATTACTGTATTTTTCTCAGAAAAATGCTGGTTAAAGTGTTTTTCTGAGAAAGAAGCTGATTAAAGTGATTTTCTGAGAAAGAAGCTGATTGCAGTGTTTTTCTCAGAAAAATGCTTGTTACAGTGTATTTCTGCGAAGGAAGCTGGTTTCAGTGCTTTTCTGAGAAAGATGCTGATTACTGTGTATTTCTGATAGAGAAGCTGGTTACAGTGTTTTTCTGAGAAAGATGCTTGTAACAATGTTTTTCTGAGAAAGAAGCTGATTACAGTGATTTTCTGAGAAAGCAGCTGATTACAGTGTTTTTCTGAAAAAAAAGCTGTTTACAGTGTATTTCTGAGAAAGAAGCTGATTACAGTGTTTTTCTGAGGAAAAAGCTGGTTACAGTGTTTTCTGAGAAAAAAAGCTGGCTACGGTGTATTTCTGAGAAAGAAGCTGATTACAGTTTTTTCTGAGAAAGAAACTGGTTACAGTGTATTTCTGAGAAAGAAGCTGATTACAGTTTTTTCTCAGATAGAAGCTGATTACACTGTTTTTATGGGAAAGAATTTGAATACAGTGATTTTCTGAGGAAGAAGCTAATTATAGTGATTTTCTCAGAAAGAAGCTGATTACAGTATATTTCTGAGAACGAAGCTGATTAAAGTCATTTTCTGAGGAGGAAGTTGATTACAGTGTTTTTCTCAGGAAAATGCTGGTTAAAGTGTTTTTCTGAGCAAGCTGGTTACAGTGTATTTCAGAGAAAGAAGCTCTTTACAGTGTTTTTTTCTGAGAAAGAAGCTGGATACAGTTTTTTTCTGAGAAAGAAGCTGGTTACAGTGTTTTACTCAGATTGAAGCTGATTTTCTGAGAATGAAGCTGGTTACAGTGATTTTTCTGAGAAAGAAGCTGATTACAGTGTTTTTCTGAGAAAAAAGCTGGTTACAGTGTTTTCTGAGAAAAAAAAAGCCTATTAGTGTTTTTCTGAGAAGGAAGCTGGTTACAGTGTATTTCTGAGAAAGAAGCTGATTACAGTTGTTTTCTCAGAAAGAAGCTGATTACAGTGATTTTCTGAGAAAGGAGCTGATTACTGTATTTTTCTCAGAAAAATGCTGGTTAAAGTGTTTTTCTGAGAAAGACGCTGGTAACAGTGTTTTTCTGAGAAAAATGCTGGTTACAGTGTTTTCTGAAAAAAAAGCCTATTACAGTGATTTTCTCAGAAAGAAGCTGATTACAGTGTATTTCTGAGAAAGAAGCTGATTAAAGTGATTTTCTGAGAAAGAAGCTGATTGCAGTGTTTTTCTCAGAAAAATGCTTGTTACAGTGTATTTCTGCGAAGGTAGCTGGTTTCAGTGCTTTTCTGAGAAAGATGCTGATTACTGTGTATTTCTGATAGAGAAGCTGGTTACAGTGTTTTTCTGAGAAAGATGCTCGTAACAATGTTTTTCTGAGAAAGAAGCTGATTACAGTGATTTTCTGAGAAAGCAGCTGATTACAGTGTTTTTCTGAAAAAAAAAGCTGTTTACAGTGTATTTCTGAGAAAGAAGCTGATTACAGTGTTTTTCTGAGAAAAAAGCTGGTTACAGTGTTTTCTGAGAAAAAAAGCTGGCTACGGTGTATTTCTGAGAAAGAAGCTGATTACAGTTTTTTCTGAGAAAGAAACTGGTTACAGTGTATTTCTGAGAAAGAAGCTGATTACATTTTTTTTCTGAGAACGAAGCTGATTACAGTTTTTTCTCAGATAGAAGCTGATTACACTGTTTTTATGGGAAAGAATTTGAATACAGTGATTTTCTGAGGAAGAAGCTAATTACAGTGATTTTCTCAGAAAGAAGCTGATTACAGTATATTTCTGAGAACGAAGCTGATTAAAGTCATTTTCTGAGAAAGAAGTTGATTACAGTGTTTTTCTCAGGAAAATGCTGGTTAAAGTGTTTTTCTGAGCAAGCTGGTTACAGTGTATTTCAGAGAAAGAAGCTCTTTACAGTGTTTTTTTCTGAGAAAGAAGCTGGATACAGTTTTTTTCTGAGAAAGAAGCTGGTTACAGTGTTTTACTCAGATTGAAGCTGATTTTCTGAGAATGAAGCTGGTTACAGTGATTTTTCTGAGAAAGAAGCTGGATACAGTTTTTTTTCTGAGAAAGAAGCTGGTTAAAGTGATTTTCTAAGAAAGAAAATGATAACATTTTTTTTCTGAGAAAAAAGCTGATTACAGTGTTTTTCTCAGAAAGCGGATGATTACGGTGTTTTTCTCAGAAAGAAGCTGATTACAGTATATTTCTGAGAAAGAAGCTGGTTAACGTGTTTTTCTGAGAAGAAAGCTGATTACAGTGTATTTCAGAGAAAGAAGCTCTTTACAGTGTTTTTTTCTGAGAAAGAAGCTGGATACAGTTTTTTTCTGACAAAGAAGCTGGTTACAGTGATTTTCTGAGAAAAAAGCTGGTTACAGTGTTTTCTGTGAAGAAACCTGGTTACACTGTATTTCAGAGAAAGAAGTTGATTACAGTTTTTTTCTGAGAAAGAAGCTGGTTACAGTGTTTTTTCTGAGAAAGAAGCTGGATACAGTGTTTTTCTCAGAAAGAAGCTGAATACAATGTTTTTCTGAGAAAGATGTTGATTACAGTGATTTCCAGAGAAAGAAGCTCATTACAGTGCTTTTCTCAGAAAAATGCTGGTTAAAGTGTTTTTCTGAGAAAGACGCTGGTAACAGTGTTTTTCTGAGAAAAATGCTGGTTACAGTGTTTTCTGAAAAAAAAGCCTATTACAGTGATTTTCTCAGAAAGAAGCTGATTGCAGTGTTTTTCTCAGAAAGAAGCTGATTACAGTGTATTTCTGAGAAAGAAGCTGATTAAAGTGATTTTCTGAGAAAGAAGCTGATTGCAGTGTTTTTCTCAGAAAAATGCTTGTTACAGTGTATTTCTGCGAAGGAAGCTGGTTTCAGTGCTTTTCTGAGAAAGATGCTGATTACTGTGTATTTCTGATAGAGAAGCTGGTTACAGTGTTTTTCTGAGAAAGAGACTGGTTACAGTGTATTTCTGAGAAAGAAGCTGATTACTTAGTAATTCTCATAGAGAAGCTGATTACAGTGTTTTCCTGTGAAAGAAGCTGATTACTGTTTTTTTTCAGAGAACGGAGTTTATTATAGCATTTTTCTGAGAAAAAAGCTGGTTACAGTGTTTTCTGAAAAAAAAAGCTGGCTACGGTGTATTTCTGAGAAAGAAGCTGATTACAGTTTTTTCTGAGAAAGAAACTGGTTACAGTGTATTTCTGAGAAAGAAGCTGTTTGCAGTGTATTTCTGAGAAAGAAACTGGCTACGGTGTATTTCTGAGAAAGAAGCTGATTACAGTTTTTTCTGAGAAAGAAACTGGTTACAGTGTTTTTCTGAGAAAGAAGCTGATTACAGTGATTTTCTGAGAAAGAAGCTGATTACAGTGATTTTCTGAGAAAGAAGCTGATTACAGTGATTTTCTGAGAAAGAAGCTGATTACAGTGATTTTCTGAGAAAGAAGCTGATTACAGTGATTTTCTGAGAAACAAGCTGATTACAGTGTTTCTCTGAGAAAGAAGCTGATTACAGTGTTTTTCTGAGAAAGAAGCTGATTACAGTGATTTTCTGAGAAAGAAGCTGATTACAGTGATTTTCTGAGAAAGAAGCTGTTTACAGTGTTTTTCTCAGAAAAATGCTGTTTACAGTGTTTTTCTGAGAAAAAAGCTGGTTACAGTGTTTTCTGAGAAAAAAAGCCTATTACAGTGTTTTTCTGAGAAAGAAGCTGGTTACAGTGTTTTTCTGAGAAAGAAGCTGATTACATTTTTTATCTGAGAAAAAAACTGGTTGCAGTGTTTTTCTCAGAAAGCAGATGATTATGGTGTTTTTCTCAGAAAGAATTGATTACAGTATATTTCTGAGAAAGAAGCTGATTAAAGTGATTTTCTGAGAAAAAAGCTGGCTACAATGTTTTTCTCAGAAAAATGCTGATTAAAGTGTTTTTCTGAGAAAAAAGCTGGTTACAGTGTATTTCAGAGAAAGATGCTGTTTACAGTGTTTTTTCTGAGAAAGAAGCTGGATACAGTTTTTTTTCTGAGAAAGAAGCTGGTTACAGTGTTTTACTCAGATTGAAGCTGATTTTCTGAGAATGAAGCTGGTTACAGTGATTTTTCTGAGAAAGAAGCTGGATACAGTTTTTTTTCTGAGAAAGAAGCTGGTTAAAGTGATTTTCTAAGAAAGAAAATGATAACATTTTTTTCTGAGAAAGAAGCTGATTACAGTTTTTTACTCAGATGGAAGTTGATTACACTGTTTTTCTCAGAAAGAAGCTGATTACAGTTTTTATCTGAGAAAAAAGCTGATTACAGTGTTTTTCTCAGAAAGCGGATGATTATGGTGTTTTTCTCAGAAAGAAGCTGATTACAGTATATTTCTGAGAAAGAAGCTGGTTAACGTGTTTTTCTGAGAAGAAAGCTGATTACAGTGTATTTCAGAGAAAGAAGCTCTTTACAGTGTTTTTTTCTGAGAAAGAAGCTGGTTACAGTGATTTTCTGAGAAAAAAGCTGGTTACAGTGTTTTCTGTGAAGAAAGCTGGTTACACTGTATTTCAGAGAAAGAAGTTGATTACAGTTTTTTTTCTGTGAAAGAAGCTGATTACAGCGATTTTCTGAGAAAGAAGCAGATTACAGTGATTTTCTGAGAAAGAAGCTGATTACAGTTGTTTTCTCAGAAAGAAGCTGATTACAGTGATTTTCTGAGAAAGGAGCTGATTACTGTATTTTTCTCAGAAAAATGCTGGTTAAAGTGTTTTTCTGAGAAAGACGCTGGGTAACAGTGTTTTTCTGAGAAAAATGCTGGTTACAGTGTTTTCTGAAAAAAAAGCCTATTACAGTGATTTTCTCAGAAAGAAGCTGATTGCAGTGTTTTTCTCAGAAAGAAGCTGATTACAGTGTATTTCTGAGAAAGAAGCTGATTAAAGTGATTTTCTGAGAAAGAAGCTGATTGCAGTGTTTTTCTCAGAAAAATGCTTGTTACAGTGTATTTCTGCGAAGGAAGCTGGTTTCAGTGCTTTTCTGAGAAAGATGCTGATTACTGTGTATTTCTGATAGAGAAGCTGGTTACAGTGTTTGTCTGAGAAAGATGCTCGTAACAATGTTTTTCTGAGAAAGAAGCTGATTACAGTGATTTTCTGAGAAAGCAGCTGATTACAGTGTTTTTCTGAAAAAAAAGCTGTTTACAGTGTATTTCTGAGAAAAGCTGATTACAGTGTTTTTCTGAGAAAAAAGCTGGTTACAGTGTTTTCTGAGAAAAAAAAGCTGGCTACGGTGTATTTCTGAGAAAGAAGCTGATTACAGTTTTTTCTGAGAAAGAAACTGGTTACAGTGTATTTCTGAGAAAGAAGCTGATTACATTTTTTTTCTGAGAATGAAGCTGATTGCATTTTTTTCTCAGATAGAAGCTGATTACACTGTTTTTATGGGAAAGAATTTGAATACAGTGATTTTCTGAGGAAGAAGCTAATTACAGTGATTTTCTCAGAAAGAAGCTGATTACAGTATATTTCTGAGAACGAAGCTGATTAAAGTCATTTTCTGAGAAAGAAGTTGATTACAGTGTTATTCTCAGGAAAATGCTGGTTAAAGTGTTTTTTCTGAGCAAGCTGGTTACAGTGTATTTCAGAGAAAGAAGCTCTTTACAGTGTTTTTTTCTGAGAAAGAAGCTGGATACAGTTTTTTTCTGAGAAAGAAGCTGGTTACAGTGTTTTACTCAGATTGAAGCTGATTTTCTGAGAATGAAGCTGGTTACAGTGATGTTTCTGAGAAAGAAGCTGGTAACAGTGTTTTTCTGAGAAAAAAGCTGGTTACAGTGATTTTCTGAGAAAAAAAAAGCCTATTACAGTGTTTTTCTGAGAAAGAAGCTGGTTACAGTGTATTTCTGAGAAAGAAGCTGATTACAGTGTTTTTCTGAGAAAAAAGCTGGTTACAGTGTTTTCTGAGAAAAAAAGCTGGCTACGGTGTATTTCTGAGAAAGAAGCTGATTACAGTTTTTTCTGAGAAAGAAAATGGTTACAGTGTATTTCTGAGAAAGACGCTGATTACATTTTTTTTCTGAGAACGAAGCTGATTACAGTTTTTTCTCAGATAGAAGCTGATTACACTGTTTTTATGGGAAAGAATTTGAATACAGTGATTTTCTGAGGAAGAAGCTAATTACAGTGATTTTCTCAGAAAGAAGCTGATTACAGTATATTTCTGAGAACGAAGCTGATTAAAGTCATTTTCTGAGAAAGAAGTTGATTACAGTGTTCTTCTCAGGAAAATGCTGGTTAAAGTGTTTTTCTGAGCAAGCTGGTTACAGTGTATTTCAGAGAAAGAAGCTCTTTACAGTGTTTTTTTCTGAGAAAGAAGCTGGATACAGTTTTTTTCTGAGAAAGAAGCTGGTTACAGTGTTTTACTCAGATTGAAGCTGATTTTCTGAGAATGAAGCTGGTTACAGTGATTTTTCTGAGAAAGAAGCTGGTTAAAGTGATTTTCTAAGAAAGAAAATGATAACATTTTTTTCTGAGAAAGAAGCTGATTACAGTTTTTTACTCAGATGGAAGTTGATTACACTGTTTTTTCTGAGAAAGAAGCTGATTACAGTTTTTATCTGAGAAAAAAGCTGATTACAGTGTTTTTCTCAGAAAGCGGATGATTACGGTGTTTTTCTCAGAAAGATGCTGATTACAGTATATTTCTGAGAAAGAAGCTGGTTAACGTGTTTTTCTGAGAAGAAAGCTGATTACAGTGTATTTCAGAGAAAGAAGCTCTTTACAGTGTTTTTTTCTGAGAAAGAAGCTGGATACAGTTTTTTTCTGAGAAAGAAGCTGGTTACAGTGATTTTCTGAGAAAAAAGCTGGTTACAGTGTTTTTCTGTGAAGAAACCTGGTTACACTGTATTTCAGAGAAAGAAGTTGATTACAGTTTTTTTCTGAGAAAGAAGCTGATTACAGCGATTTTCTGAGAAGCTGATTACAGTGATTTTCTGAGAAAGAAGCTGATTACAGTTGTTTTCTCAGAAAGAAGCTGATTACAGTGATTTTCTGAGAAAGGAGCTGATTACTGTATTTTTCTCAGAAAAATGCTGGTTAAAGTGTTTTTCTGAGAAAGACGCTGGTAACAGTGTTTTTCTGAGAAAAATGCTGGTTACAGTGTTTTCTGAAAAAAAAGCCTATTACAGTGATTTTCTCAGAAAGAAGCTGATTGCAGTGTTTTTTCTCAGAAAGAAGCTGATTACAGTGTATTTCTGAGAAAGAAGCTGATTAAAGTGATTTTCTGAGAAAGAAGGTGATTGCAGTGTTTTTCTCAGAAAAATGCTTGTTACAGTGTATTTCTGCGAAGGAAGCTGGTTTCAGTGCTTTTCTGAGAAAGATGCTGATTACTGTGTATTTCTGATAGAGAAGCTGGTTACAGTGTTTTTCTGAAAAAAAAGCTGTTTACAGTGTATTTCTGAGAAAGAAGCTGATTACAGTGTTTTTCTGAGAAAAAAGCTGGTTACAGTGTTTTCTGAAAAAAAAAAGCTGGCTACGGTGTATTTCTGAGAAAGAAGCTGATTACAGTTTTTTCTGAGAAAGAAACTGGTTACAGTGTATTTCTGAGAAAGAAGCTGTTTGCAGTGTATTTCTGAGAAAGAAACTGGCTACGGTGTATTTCTGAGAAAGAAGCTGATTACAGTTTTTTCTGAGAAAGAAACTGGTTACAGTGTTTTTCTGAGAAAGAAGCTGATTACAGTGATTTTCTGAGAAAGAAGCTGATTACAGTGATTTTCTGAGAAAGAAGCTGATTACAGTGATTTTCTGAGAAAGAAGCTGATTACAGTGATTTTCTGAGAAAGAAGCTGATTACAGTGATTTTCTGAGAAAGAAGCTGATTACAGTGATTTTCTGAGAAAGAAGCTGATTACAGTGTTTCTCTGAGAAAGAAGCTGATTACAGTGTTTCTCTGAGAAAGAAGCTGATTACAGTGATTTTCTGAGAAAGAAGCTGATTACAGTGATTTTCTGAGAAAGAAGCTGATTACAGTGATTTTCTGAGAAAGAAGCTGTTTACGGTGTTTTTCTCAGAAAAATGCTGTTTACAGTGTTTTTTCTGAGAAAAAAGCTGGTTACAGTGTTTTCTGAGAAAAAAAGCCTATTACAGTGTTTTTCTGAGAAAGAAGCTGGTTACAGTGTTTTTTCTGAGAAAGAAGCTGATTACATTTTTTATCTGAGAAAAAAGCTGGTTGCAGTTTTTTTCTCAGAAAGCAGATGATTATGGTGTTTTTCTCAGAAAGAATTGATTACAGTATATTTCTGAGAAAGAAGCTGATTAAAGTGATTTTCTGAGAAAAAAGCTGGCTACAATGTTTTTCTCAGAAAAATGCTGATTAAAGTGTTTTTCTGAGAAAAAAGCTGGTTACAGTGTATTTCGGAGAAAGATGCTGTTTACAGTGTTTTTTTCTGAGAAAGAAGCTGGATACAGTTTTTTTTCTGAGAAAGAAGCTGGTTACAGTGTTTTACTCAGATTGAAGCTGATTTTCTGAGAATGAAGCTGGTTACAGTGATTTTTCTGAGAAAGAAGCTGGATACAGTTTTTTTTCTGAGAAAGAAGCTGGTTAAAGTGATTTTCTAAGAAAGAAAATGATAACATTTTTTTCTGAGAAAGAAGCTGATTACAGTTTTTTACTCAGATGGAAGTTGATTACACTGTTTTTTCTGAGAAAGAAGCTGATTACAGTTTTTATCTGAGAAAGAAGCTGGTTACAGTGTATTTCGGAGAAAGAAGCTGATTACATTTTTTATCTGAGAAAAAAGCTGATTACAGTGTTTTTCTCAGAAAGCTGATGATTACGGTGTTTTACTCAGAAGATAGCTGATTACAGTGTAGTTCTGAGAAAGAAGCTGATTAAAGTGATTTTCTGAGAAAGAAGCTGGTTACAGTGTTTTCTGTGAAAAAAGCTGGTTACAGTACTTGTCTGAGAAAGATTCTGATTACTGTGTATTACTGATAGAGAAGCTGGTTACAGTGTTTTTCAGAAAAAGAAGTTGGTTACAATGTATTTCTGAGAAAGAAAGTGGTCACAGTGTATTTCTGAGAAAAAAGCTGGTTACAGTGTATTTCTGAGAAGGAAGCTGGTTTCAGTGCATTTCTGAGAATGATGCTGATTACTGTGTATTTCTGATAGAGAAGCTGGTTACCATGTTTTTCTGAGAAAGAAGCTGCTTACAGTGTTTTTCTGAGAAAAGCTCATTACAGTGTTTTTTCTCAGAAAGAAGCTGATTACTGTGTAATTCGCATAGAGCAGCTGGTTACAGGGATTTTCTGAGAAAGAAGCTGATTACAGTGTATTTCTGAGAAAGAAACTGGTTACAGTGTATTTCTGAGAAAGCAGCTGATTACTGAGTAATTCTCATAGAGAAGCTGATTACTGTGTTTTTCTGAGAAAAAAGCTGGTTACAGTGTTTTTCTTAGATATAAGCTGGTTACAGTGTTTTTCTGAGAATGAAGCTGATTACAGTGTTTTTTGAGAAAGAAGGTGATTACAGCGGTTTTCTGAAAAAAGCTTGTTACAGTGTATTTCTGAGAAAGAAGCTGATTGCAGTGTTTTTCTCAGAAAGAAGCTGATTACAGTGTATTTCTGAGAAAGAAGCTGATTAAAGTGATTTTCTGAGAAAGAAGCTGATTGCAGTGTTTTTCTCAGAAAAATGCTGGTTACAGTGTATTTATGAGAAACAAGCTTGGTCACTGTGTTTTTCTGAGAAAAAAGCTGGTTACAATGTTTTTCTCAGAAAAAAGCTGGTTTAAGCGTTTTTCTGAGAAAAAAAGCTGGTTACAGTGTATTTCGGAGAAAGAAGCTGATTACATTTTTTATCTGAGAAAAAAGCTGATTAGTGTTTTTCTCAGAAAGCTGATGATTACGGTGTTTTACTCAGAAGATAGCTGATTACAGTGTAGTTCTGAGAAAGAAGCTGATTAAAGTGATTTTCTGAGAAAGAAGCTGGTTACAGTGTTTTTCTGAGAAAGAAGCTGGTTACAGTGTTTTTCTGAGAAAGAAGCTGATTACAGTGTTTTTGTGAGAAAAAAGATGTTTGCATTGTTTTCTGAGAAAAAAGGTGGTTACAGTGTATTTCTGAGAAAGAAGCTGATTACAGTGTTTTTGTGAGAAAAAAGCTGTTTGCATTGTTTTCTGAGAAAAAAGGTGGTTACAGTGTATTTCTGAGAAAGAAGCTGATTACAGTTTCTTGTGAGAAAGAAACGGGTTACAGTGCATTTCTGAGAAAGAAGCTGATTACATTTTTTATCTGAGAAAAATGCTGATTACAGTGTTTTTCTCAGAAAGCAGATGATTACGGTGTTTTTCTCAGAAAGAAGCTGATTACAGTGTATTTCTGAGAAAGAAGCTGGTTACAGTGTATTTCTGAGAAAGAGGCTGGTTACAATGCTTGTCTGAGAAAGATGCTGATTACAGTGTATTTCTGATAGAGACGCCGGTTACAGTGTTTTTCTGAGAAAGAAGCTGGTTACAGTGTATTCCTGAGAAGGAAACTGGTTCCAGTTTATTTTTTGACAAAATAGCTGGTTACAGTGTACTGCTGAGAAGGAAGCTAGTTACAGTGCTTTTCTGAGAAAGATGCTGATTACTGTGTATTTCTGATTGAGAAGCTGGTTACACTGGTTTTTCTCAGAAAGAAGCTGGTTACAATGTTTTTTCTGAGAAAGAAGCTGATTACAATGTTTTTCTGAGAAAGAAGCTGGTTACAGTGTTTTTCTGAGAAAGAAGCTGGTTACAGTGTTTTTCTGAGAAGAAGCTGTTTACAGTGTTTTTTCTGGGAAAGAAGCTGGATACAGTGTTTCTCTGAGAAGGAAGCTGGATGCAGAGTTTTTCTTAGATACAAGCTGCTTACAGTGTATTTTTCTGAGAATGAAGCTGCTTACAGTGTTTTTCTGAGAAAGAAGCTGATTACAGTGTTTTTCTGAGAAAAAAAAAGCTGGTTACAATGTTTTTCTGAGAATGAAGCTGATTACAATGTTTTTCTGAGAAAGAAGCTGGTTACAGTGTTTTTCTGAGAAAGAAGCTGGTTACAGTGTTTTTCTGAGAAGAAACTGGTTACAGTGTTTTTTCTGAGAAAGAAGCTGGATACAGTGTTTCTCTGAGAAGGAAGCTGGATGCAGAGTTTTTCTTAGATACAAGCTGCTTACAGTTTTTTTTTCTGAGAATGAAGCTGATTACAGTGTTGTTCTGAGAAAGAAGGTGATTACAGTGGTTGTCTGAATAAAGTCTGGTTACAGTGTATGTTTGAGAAAGAGTCTGATTACAGTGTATTTCTGAAGAAGAAGCTGGTTACAGTGTATTTCTGAGAAAGATTCTGGTTAAAGTGTATTTCTGATATAGAAGCTGGATACAGTGTTTCTCTGAGAAGGAAGCTGGATGCAGTGTTTCTCTGAGAAGGAAGCTGGATGCAGAGTTTTTTCTTAGATACAAGCTGCTTACAGTTTTTTTTTCTGAGGATGAAGCTGATTACAGTGTTGTTCTGAGAAAGAAGGTGATTACAGTGGTTGTCTGAATAAAGTCTGGTTACAGTGTATGTTTGAGAAAGAGGCTGATTACAGTGATTTTCTGAGGAACAATCTGGTTACACTGTATTTCTGAGAAAGAATCTGGTTAAAGTGTATTCTGATATAGAAGCTAGTTACAGTGTTTTTCTGAGAAAGAAGCTGATTACTGCGAATTTCTCACAGAGAAGTTGATTACTGTGTTTTTCTGAGAAATAACTTGGTACAGTGTTTTTTCTGAGAAAGAAGCTGATTACAGTGTTTTTGTGAGAATGAAGCTAGTTACAATGTCTTTCTGAGAAAGAAGCGGGTTACAGTGTTTTTCTGAGAATGAAGCTGTTTACAGTGATTATCTGAGTAAAAAGCTGGGTGCAGTTTTTTCTGAGAAAAGAGCTGGTTACAGTGTTTTTCTGAGAAAAAAGCTGGTTACAGTGTATTTCTGAGAAAGAAGCTGTTTACAGTGTAATTTTGAGAAAGAAGCTGGTTACAGTGTTTTCTGGGAAGAAAGCTGGTTACAGTACTTGTCTGAGAAAGATGCTGATTACTGTGTATTTCTGATAGAGAAGCTGGTTACAGTGTTTTTCAGAAAAAGAAGTTGGTTACAGTGTATTTCTGAGAAGGAAGCTGGTTTCAGTGCATTTCTGAGAATGAAGCTGATTACAGTGTTTTTCTGAGAAAGAAGGTGATTACAGTGGTTGGCTGAATAAAGCTGGTTACAGTGTATGTCTGAGAAAGAGGCTGATTACAGTGTATTTCTGAAGAAGAAGCTGGTTACAGTGTATTTCTGAGAAAGAAACTCGTTACAGTGTATTTCCGATATAGAAGCTGTTTACAATGTTTTTCTGAGAAAGAAGCTGGTTACAGTGTTTTTCTGAGAAAGAAGCTGGTTAGTGTTTTTTATGAGAAAGAAGCTAGATACAGTGTTTCTCTGAGAAAGAAGCTGTATACAGTGTTTTTCTTAGATACAAGCTGCTTACAGTGTTTTTCTGAGAATGAAGCTGATTAAAGTGTTTTTTCTGAGAAAGAAGGTGATTACAGTGGTTGGCTGAATAAAGCTGGTTACAGTGTATGTCTGAGAAAGAGTCTGATTACAGTGTATTTCTGAAGAAGAAGCTGGTTACAGTGTATTTCTGAGAAAGATTCTGGTTAAAGTGTATTTCTGATATAGAAGCTGGTTACAGTGTTTTTCTGAGAAAGAAGCTGATTACTGCGTATTTCTCACAGAGAAGCTGATTACTGTGTTTATTCTGAGAAATAAGTTGGATACAGTGTTTTTCTGAGAAAGAAGCTGATTACAATGTTTTTGTGAGAATGAAGCTAGTTACAACGTCTTTTCGAGAAAGAAGCGGGATACAGTGTTTTTCTGAGAATGAAGCTGGTTACAGTGATTATCTGAGTAAAAGGCTGGGTACAGTTTTTTCTGAGAAAAGAGCTGGTTACATTGTTTTTCTGAGAAAAAAGCTGGTTACAGTGTATTTCTGAGAAAGAAGCTGTTCACAGTGTAATTTTGAGAAAGAAGCTGGTTAAAGTGTTTTTTCTGAGACAGCTGGTTACAGTGTTTTTCTGAGAAAGAAGCTGGTAACAGTGTTTTCAGAGAAAGATGCTGATTACAGTGATTTTCTGAGAAAGAAGCTGGTAACAGTGTTTTTCTGAGAAAAAAGCTGGTTACAGTGTTTTCTGAGAAAAAAGCTGGTTACAGTGTATATCTGAGAAAGAAGCTGGTTACCGTGTTTTTCTGAGAAAGGAGCTGGTTACAGTGTTTCCTGAGAAAGAAACTGGTTACAGTGTGTTTCTGAGAAAGAAGCTGATTACAGTTTATTTCTGAGAAAGAAACTGGATACAGTGTATTTCTGAGAATGAAGCTGATTACATTTTTTAACAGAGAAAAAAGCTGATTTTAGTGTATTTCTGAGAATGAAGCTGATTACCGTGATTTTCTGAGAAAGAAGCTGATTACAGTGATTTTCTGAGAAAGAAGCTGATTACAGTGATTTTCTGTGAAAGATGCTGATTACAGTGTTTTTCTGAGAAAAAAGCTGTTTACAGTGTTTTTCTCAGATAGAAGCCTGTTCAAGTATTTTTCTGAGAAAGAAGCTGGTTACAGTCTTTTTCTGAGAAAGAGGCTGGATACAGTGTTTCTCTGAGAAAGAAGCAGGATACAGTGTTTTTCTTAGATATAAGCTGCTGACAGTGTTTATCTGAGAATGAATCTGATTACAGTGTTTGTTTGAGAAAGAAGGTGATTACAGTGGTTTTCTCAAAAAAGCTGGTTACAGTGTATTTCTGATAAAGAAAATAGTTACAGTGAATTTCTGATATAGAAGCTGGTTACAGTGTTTTTCTGAGAAAGAAACTGGTTACAGTGTATTACTGAGAAAGAAGCTGTTTAAAGTGCATTTCTGAGAAAGTTGCTGATTAAGCAGCTTTTTTCTCAGAAAAAAAACTGTAGAGTGTTTTTGTGAGAATGAAGCTGGTAACAATTTCTTTTCTGAGAAAGAAGCGGGTTACAGTGTTTTTTCTGAGAATGAAGCGCGTTACAGTATTTTTCTGAGAAAGAAGATGATTACAGTGATTTTCTGAGAAAGAAGCTCATTACAGTGATTTTTTGAGAAAGAAGCTGATTACAGTGTTTTTCTGAGAAAAAAGCTGGTTACAGTGTTTCCTGAGAAAAAAAGCTGGTTACAGTGTTTTTGTGAGAAAAAAGCTGATTACAGTGACTTTCTGAGAAAGGAGCTGTTTACAGTGTAATTTTGAGAATGAAGCTGGTTAAAGTGTTTTTCTGAGATAGTATCTGGTTACAGTGCTTTTCTGAGAAAGAAGCTGATCACAGTTTTTTTCTGAGAAAGAAGCTGATCACAGTATTTTTTCTGAGCAAGAAGCTGATTACAGTGTTTTCTGAGAAACAACGCTGGTGACAATGTTTTTTCTGAGAAAGAATCTGATTACAGAGATATTATGAGAAAGAAGCTGATTACAGTGATTTTCTGAGAAGGAAGGTGGTTACAGTGAAATTTTGAGAAAGAAGCTGATTACAATGTTTTTCTGAGAAAGAACTTGATTACAGTGTTTTTCTGAGAAAGAAGCTGGATACAGTGTTTTTCTTAGATACAAGCTGCTTACAGTGTTTTTCTGAGAATGAAGCTGATTAGAGTGTTGTTCTCAGAAAGGAGCTGATTACAGTGGTTTCTGAAAAAAGCTGGTTACAGTGTATGTCTGAGAAAGAACCTGATTACAGTGTATTTCTGGGAAAGAAGCTGGTTACAATGTATTTCTGAGAAAGAAACTGGTTACAGTGTATTACTGAGAAAGAAGCTGTTTACAGTGCATTTCTGAGAAAGTTGCTGATTACAGTTTTTTTCTGAGAAAAAAGCTGCTTAGAGTGTTTTTGTGAGAATGAAGCTGCTAACAAATTCTTTTCTGAGAAAGAAGCGGGTTACAGTGTTTTTCTGTGAAAGAAATTGGTTATAGTGCAATTCTGAGAAAGAAGATCATTACAGTGTTTGTCTGAGAAATAAGCTGATTGCAGTGTTTTTCTCAGAAATAAGCTGATTACAGTGTTTTTCTGAGAAAGAAACTGGTTACAGTGTATTTCTGAGAAAGAAGCTGATTAATGAGTAATTCTCATACAGAAGCTGATTACAGTGTTTTTCTGAGAATGAAGCTGGATACAGAGTTCTTCTGAGAAAGAAGCAGATCACAGTGTTTTTCTGAGAAAGAAGTTGATTACAGTGCTTTTCAGATAAAAAAGCTGATCACAGTGTTTTTCTGAGAATAAACCTGGTTCCAGTGTTTTTCTGAGAATGAAGCTGATTGCAGTGTTGTTCAGAGAAAGAAGCTGTTTACAGTGTAATTTTGAGAATGAAGCTGGTTAAAGTGTTTTTCTGAGAAAGGAGCTGATTACAGTGATTTTCTGAGGAAGAAGCTGGTTACAGTGTTTTTCTTTGAAAAAAGCTGGTTACAGTGTATTTTGGAGAAAGAAGCTGGTTAGTGTTTATCTGAGAAAGAACTTGATTACAGTGTTTTTCTGAGAAAGAAGCTGGATACAGTGTTTTTCTGAGAATGAAGCTGATTAGAGTGTTGTTCTGAGAAAGGAGCTGATTACAGAGGTTTTCTGAGAAAAGCTGGTTACAGTGTATGTCTGAGAAAGAACCTGATTACAGTGTATTTCTGGGAAAGAAGCGGGTTACAATGTATTTCTGAGAAAGAAACTGGTTACAGTGTATTACTGAGAAAGAAGCTGTTTACAGTGCATTTCTGAGAAAGTTGCTGATTACAGTTTTTTTATCTGAGAAAAAAGCTGCTTAGAGTGTTTTTGTGAGAATGAAGCTGGTAACAATTTGTTTTCTGAGAAAGAAGCGGGTTACACTGTTTTTCTGAGAATGAAGTGCGTTACAGTATTTTTCTGAGAAAGAAGATGATTACAGTGATTTTCTGAGAAAGAAGCTGATTACAGTGATTTTCTGAGAAAAGCTCATTACAGTGATTTTTTGAGAAAGAAGCTGATTACAGTGTTTTTCTGAGAAAAAAGGTGGTTACAGTGTTTTTCTCAGAAAAAAGGTGGTTACAGTGTTTTCTGAGAAAAAAAGCTGGTTACTGTGTTTTGGTGAGAAAAAAGCTGATTACAGTGACTTTCTGAGAAAGGAGCTGTTTACAGTGTAATTTTGAGAATGAAGCTGGTTAAAGTGTTTTTCTGAGATAGTATTTGGTTACAGTGCTTTTCTGAGAAAGAAGCTGATCAAAGTTTTTTTCTGAGAAAGAAGCTGATCAGAGTTTTTCTGAGAAACAACGCTGGTGACAATGTTTTTCTGAGAAACGCTGATTACAGAGATATTATGAGAAAGAAGCAGATTACAGTGATTTTCTGAGAAAGTAGCTGGTTATAGTGTAATTTTGAGAAAGAAGCTGGTTAAAGTCTTTTTTTCTGAGATAGTAGCTGGTTACACTGTTCATCTGAGCAAGAAGCTGATCACAGTGTTTTTCTGAGAAAGAAGCTGATTACAGTGATTTTCTGAGAAAGAAGCTGATTACAGTGATTTTCTGAGAAAGAAGCTGATTACAGTGATTTTCTCAGAAAGAAGCTGGTTACTGTGTTTTTCTGAGAAAAAAAGCTGGTTACAGCGTATTTCTGAGAAAGAAGCTGTTTACAGTGTAATTTTGAGAAAGAAGCTGGTTAAAGTTTTTTTCTGAGAAAGAAGCTGATCACAGTGTTTTTCTGAGAAAGAAGCTGATCACAGTGTTTTTCTGAGAAAGGAGCGGATCACAGTGTTTTTCTGATAAACAAGCTGTTTACAGTGTTTTTCTCAGAAAGAAGCTGATCACAGTGTTTTTCTGAGAAAAAAAGCTGGTTACAACGTTTTTCTGAGAAAGAAGCTGGTTACAGTGTTTTTCTGAGAAAGAAGCTGGTTACAGTGTTTTTTCTGAGAAAGAAGCTGGATACAGTGTTTTTTCAGAGAAAGAAGCTGGATACAGTGTTTTCTTAGATACAAGCTGCTTACAGTGTTTTTCTGAGAATGATGCTGATTACAGTGTTTTTCTGAGAAAGAAGCTGGTTACAGTCTTTTTTTCTGAGATAGTAGCTGGTTACAGTGTTTTTCTGAGAAAGGAGCTGATCACAGTGTTTTTCTGATAAACAAGCTGTTTACAGTGTTTTTCTCAGAAAGAAGCTGATCACAGTGTTTTTCTGAGAAAAAAAAGCTGGTTACAACGTTTTTCTCAGAAAGAAGCTGGTTACAGTGTTTTTCTGAGAAAGAAGCTGGTTACAGTGTTTTTTCTGAGAAAGAAGCTGGATACAGTGTTTTCTTAGATACAAGCTGCTTACAGTGTTTTTCTGAGAATGAAGCTGATCACAGTGTTTTTCTGAGAAAGAAGCTGATTACAGTGATTTTCTGAGAAAGAAGCTGGTTCCAGTGTTTTTCTGAGAAAAAAGCAGGTTCCAGTGTTTTTCTGAGAAAAAAGCAGGTTACAGTGTTGTTCTGAGAAAGAAGCTGTTTACAGTGTAATTTTGAGAATGAAGCTGGTTAAAGTGTTTTTTCTGAGATAAGTACCCGGTTAGAGTGTTTTTCTGAGAAAGAAGCTGATCACAGTTTTTTTCTGAGAAAGAAGCTGATCACAGTGTTTTCCTGAGAAACCACGCTGGTGACAATGTTTTTCTGAGAAACGCTGATTACAGAGATATTATGAGAATGAAGCTGATTACAGTGATTTTCAGAGAAAGAAGCTGGTTACAGTGTAATTTTGAGAAAGAAGCTGATTTCAGTGATTTTCTGAGAAAGAAGCTGATTACAGTAATTTTCTGAGAAAGAAGTTGATTACAGTGATTTTCTGAGAAAGAAGTTGATTACAGTGTTTTTCTGAGAAAAAAGCTGGTTCCAGTGTTTTTCTGAGAAAAAAGCAGGTTACAGTGTTGTTCTGAGAAAGAAGCTGTTTACAGTGTAATTTTGAGAATGAAGCTGGTTAAAGTGTTTTTTCTGAGATAAGTACCCGGTTAGAGTGTTTTTCTGAGAAAGAAGCTGATTTCAGTGATTTTCTGAGAAAGAAGCTGATTACAGTGATTTTCTGAGAAAGAAGTTGATTACAGTGTTTTTCTGAGAAAGAAGCTGATCACAGTGTTTTTCTGAGAAAAAAAAGCTGGTTACAACGTTTTTTCTGAGAAAGAAGCTGGTTACAGTGTTTTTCTGAGAAAGAAGCTGGTTACAGTGTTTTTTCTGAGAAAGAAGCAGGATACAGTGTTTTCTTAGATACAAGCTGCTTACAGTGTTTTTCTGAGAATGAAGCTGATTACAGTGTTTTTCTGAGAAAGAAGGTGATTACAGTGGTTGTCTGAATAAAGCTGGTTACAGCGTATGTCTGAGAAAGAGGCTGATTACAGTGTATTTCTGAGGTGAAGCTGGTTACAGTGTATTTCTGAGAAAGAATCTGGTTACAGTGTTTTCCTGAGAAAAGCTGATTACTGAGTATTTCTCACAGAGCAGCTGATTATTGTGTTTTTCTGAAAAAAAAGCTGGATGCAGTGTTTTTCTGAGAAAGAAGCTGATTACAGTGATTTTCTGAGAAAGAAGCTGACTACAGTGATTTTCTGAGAAAGATGCTGATTACTGAGTATTTCTCACAGAGCAGCTGATTATTGTGTTTTTCTGAGAAAAAAGCTGGATGCAGTGTTTTTCTGAGAAAAAAGCTGGGTACAGTGTTTTCTGAGAAAAAAGCTGGTTACAGTGTTTTTTCTGAAAAAAAAATGGTTTAAAGTGTAATTTTGATAAAGAAGCTGGTTAAAGTGTTTTTTTCTGAGAAAAAAGCTGATTACAGTGTTTTTGTGAGAATGAAGCTGGTTACAATGTTTTTTCTGAGAAAGAAGCGGGTTGCAGTGTCTTTCTGAGAAATAAGTGGTTTACAGTGTTTTTCTGAGAAACAAGATGATTACAGTGATTTTGTGAGAATGAAGCTGTTTACAATGTTTTTTCTGAGAATGAAGCGGGTTACAGTGTCTTTCTGAGAATGAAGTGGTTTACAGTGTTTTTTCTGAGAAAGAAGATGATTACAGTGATTTTATGAGAAAAGAAGCTGGTTCCAGTGTTTTTCTGAGAAAAAAGCAGGTTCCAGTGTTTTTCTGAGAAAAAAGCAGGTTACAGTGTTGTTCTGAGAAAGAAGCTGTTTACAGTGTAATTTTGAGAATGAAGCTGGTTAAAGTGTTTTTTCTGAGATAAGTACCCGGTTAGAGTGTTTTTCTGAGAAAGAAGCTGATCACAGTGTTTTCCTGAGAAACAACGCTGGTGACAATGTTTTTCTGAGAAACGCTGATTACACAGATATTATGAGAATGAAGCTGATTACAGTGATTTTCTGAGAAAGAAGCTGGTTACAGTGTAATTTTGAGAAAGATGCTGATTTCAGTGATTTTCTGAGAAAGAAGTTGATTACAGTGTTTTTCTGAGAAAAAAGCTGGTTCCAGTGTTTTTCTGAGAAAAAAGCAGGTTACAGTGTTGTTCTGAGAAAGAAGCTGTTTACAGTGTAATTTTGAGAATGAAGCTGGTTAAAGTGTTTTTTCTGACATAAGTACCCGGTTAGAGTGTTTTTCTGAGAAAGAAGCTGATCACAGTGTTTTCCTGAGAAACAACGCTGGTGACAATGTTTTTCTGAGAAACGCTGATTACACAGATATTATGAGAATGAAGCTGATTACAGTGATTTTCTGAGAAAGAAGCTGGTTAAAGTGTAATTTTGAGAAAGATGCTGATTTCAGTGATTTTCTGAGAAAGAAGTTGATTACAGTGTTTTTTCTGAGAAAAAAGCTGGTTCCAGTGTTTTTCTGAGAAAAAAGCAGGTTACAGTGTTGTTCTGAGAAAGAAGCTGTTTACAGTGTAATTTTGAGAATGAAGCTGGTTAAAGTGTTTTTTCTGACATAAGTACCCGGTTAGAGTGTTTTTCTGAGAAAGAAGCTGATCACAGTTTTTTTCTGAGAAAGAAGCTGATCACAGTGTTTTTCTGAGAAAAAAAAGCTGGTTACAACGTTTTTCTGAGAAAGAAGCTGGTTACAGTGTTTTTCTGAGAAAGAAGCTGGTTACAGTGTTTTTTCTGAGAAAGAAGCTGGATACAGTGTTTTCTTAGATACAAGCTGCTTACAGTGTTTTTCTGAGAATGAAGCTGATTACAGTGTTTTTCTGAGAAAGAAGGTGATTACAGTGGTTGTCTGAATAATGCTGGTTACAGCGTATGTCTGAGAAAGAGGCTGATTACAGTGTATTTCTGAGGTGAAGCTGGTTACAGTGTATTTCTGAGAAAGAAGCTGGTTACCGTGTTTTTCTGAGAAAGAAGCTGATTACTGAGTATTTCTCACAGAGCAGCTGATTATTGTGTTTTTCTGAGAAAAAAGCTGGATGCAGTGTTTTTTCTGAGAAAGAAGCTGATTACAGTGATTTTCTGAGAAAGAAGCTGATTACAGTGATTTTCTGAGAAAGATGCTGATTACAGTGTTTTTCTGAGAAAGAACTTGATTACAGTGATTTTCTGAGAAAGAAGCTGGTTACAGTGTTTTTCTGAGAAAGAAGCTGATTACTGAGTATTTCTCACAGAGCAGCTGAATATTGTGTTTTTCTGAGAAATAAGCTGGACGCAGTGTTTTTCTGAGAAAGAAGCTGATTACTGAGTATTTCTCACAGAGCAGCTGAATATTGTGTTTTTCTGAGAAATAAGCTGGATGCAGTGTTTTTCTGAGAAAGAAGCTGGTTACAGTGTTTTTCTGAGAAAGAAGCTGGTTACAGTGTTTTTCTGAGAAAGAAGCTGATTACAGTGTTTTTTCTGAGAAAAAAGCTGATTACAGTTTTTTTTGTGAGAATGAAGCTGGTTACAATGTTTTTTCTGAGAAAGAAGCGGGTTACAGTGTCTTTCTGAGAATGAAGTGGTTTACAGTGTTTTTCTGAGAAAAAAGCTGATTACAGTGATTTTGTGAGAATGAAGCTGGTTACAATGTTTTTTCTGAGAAAGAAGCGGGTTACAGTGTCTTTCTGAGAATGAAGTGGTTTACAGTGTTTTTCTGCGAAAGAAGATGATTACAGTGATTTTCTGAGAAAGAAGCTGGGTACAGTGTTTTCCGAGAAATAAAAGCTGGTTACAGTGTTTTTCTGAGAAAAAAGCTGATTACAGTGACTTTCTGAGAAAGGAGCTGTTTACAGAGTAATTTTGAGAATGAAGCTGGTTAAAGTGTTTTTCTGAGATAGTATCCGGTTACAGTGTTTTTCTGAGAAAGAAGCTGATCACAGTGTTTTTTTGAGAAACAACGCTGGTGACAATGTTTTTCTGAGAAAGAAGCTGATTACAGAGATATTCTGAGAAAGAAGCTGATTACAGTGATTTTCTGAGAAAGAAGCTGGTTACAGTGTTTTTTTCTGAGAAAGAAGCTGGTTAAAGTGTTTTTCTGAGAAAGAAGCTGATCACAGTGTTTTTTCTGAGAAAGAAGCTGATCACAGTGTTTTTTCTGATAAACAAGCTGGTTACAGTGTTTTTCTGAGAAAGAAGCTGATCACAGTGTTTTTCTGAGAAAAAAAAGCTGGATACAATGTTTTTCTGAGAAAGAAGCTGGTTACAGTGATTTTCTGAGAAAGATGCTGATTACAGTGTTTTTCTGAGAAAAAAGCTGGTTACAGTGTTTTCTGAGAAAAAAGCTGGTTACAGTGTTTTTCTGAGAAAAAAGCTGGTTACAGTGTATTTCTGAGTAAGAAGCTGCTTACAGTGTAATTTTGAGAAAGAAGCTGGTTAAAGTCTTTTTTTCTGAGATAGTAGCTGGTTACAGTGTTCTTCTGAGAAAGATGCTGATCACAGTGTTTTTCTGAGAAAGAAGCTGATTACAGTGATTTTCTGAGAAAGAAGCTGATTACAGTGTTTTTCTGAGAAAAAAGCTGGTTCCAGTTTTTTTCTGAGAAAAAAGCAGGTTACAGTGTTGTTCTGAGAAAGAAGCTGTTTACAGTGTAATTTTGAGAATGAAGCTGGTTAAAGTGTTTTTTCTGAGATAAGTACCCGGTTAGAGTGTTTTTCTGAGAAAGAAGCTGATCACAGTTTTTTTCTGAGAAAGAAGCTGATCACAGTGTTTTCCTGAGAAACCACGCTGGTGACAAAGTTTTTCTGAGAAACGCTGATTACAGAGATATTATGAGAAAGAAGCTGATTACAGTGTTTTTCTGAGAAAGAAGGTGATTACAGTGGTTGTCTGAATAAAGCTGGTTACAGTGTTTTTCTGAGAAAGAAGCTGATTACAGTGTATATCTGATATAGAAGCTGGTTACAGTGTTTTTCTGAGAAAGAAGCTGATTACTGAGTATTTCTCACAGAGCAGCTGATTATTGTGTTTTTCTGAGAAAATAGCTGGATGCAGTGTTTTTCTGAGAAAAAAGCTGGGTACAGTGTTTTTCTGAGAAAAAAGCTGGTTACAGTGTTTTTTCTGAAAAAAAAGATGGTTACAGTGTAGTGTTTTTTCTGAGAAAAAAGCTGATTACAGTGTTTTTGTGAGAATGAAGCTGGTTACAATGTTTTTTGTGAGAAAGAAGCGGGTTACAGTGTCTTTCTGAGAATGAAGTGGTTTACAGTGTTTTTCTGAGAAAGAAGATGATTACAGTGATTTTGTGAGAATGAAGCTGGTTACAATGTTTTTTGTGAGAAAGAAGCGGGTTACAGTGTCTTTCTGAGAATGAAGTGGTTTACAGTGTTTTTCTGAGAAAGAAGATGATTACAGTGATTTTGTGAGAATGAAGCTGGTTACAATGTTTTTTCTGAGAAAGAAGCGGGTTACAGTGTCTTTCTGAGAATGAAGTGGTTTACAGTGTTTTTCTGCGAAAGAAGATGATTACAGTGATTTTCTGAGAAAGAAGCTGATTACAATGTCTTTCTGAGAAAAAAGCTGGGTACAGTGTTTTCCGAGAAAAGAGCTAGTTACAGTGTTTTTACTGAAAAAAAAGATGGTTACAGTGTAATTTTGAGAAAGAAGCTGGTTAAAGTGATTTTTCTGAGATAGTGGCTGGTTACATTGTTTTTCTGAGAAAGAAGCTGATCACAGTGTTTTTCTGAGAAAGAAGCTGATTACAGTGATGTTCTGAGAAAGAAGCTGATTACAGTGATTTTCTGAGAAAGAAGCTGATTACAGTGATTTTCTGAGAAAGAAGCTGATTACAATGTCTTTCTGAGAAAAAAGCTGGGTACAGTGTTTTCCGAGAAAAGAGCTAGTTACAGTGTTTTTACTGAAAAAAAAGATGGTTACAGTGTAATTTTGAGAAGGAAGCTGGTTAAAGTGATTTTTCTGAGATAGTGGCTGGTTACAGTGTTTTTCTGAGAAAGAAGCTGATCACAGTGTTTTTCTGAGAAAGAAGCTGATTACAGTCATGTTCTGAGAAAGAAGCTGATTACAGTGATTTTCTGAGAAAGAAGCTGATTACAATGTCTTTCTGAGAAAAATGCTGGGTACAATGTTTTCCGAGAAAAGAGCTAGTTACAGTGATTTTACTGAAAAAAAAGATGGTTACAGTGTAATTTTGAGAAAGAAGCTGGTTAAAGTGATTTTTCTGAGATAGTGGCTGGTTACAGTGTTTTTCTGAGAAAAAAGCTGGGTACAGTGTCTTCTGAGAAAAGAGCTGGTTACAGTGTTTTTCTGAAAATAAGATGGTTACAGTGTAATTTAGAGAAACAAGCTGGTTAAAGTGTTTTTTCTGAGATAGTAGCTGGTTACAGTGTTTTTCTGAGAAAGAAGCTGATCACAGTATGTTTCTGAGAAAGAAACTGATTGCAGTGATGTTCTGAGAAAGAAGCTGATTACAGTGTTTTTCTGAGAAAAAAGCTGGTTACAGTGTTTTTCTGAGAAAGAAGCTGGTTACAGTGTTTTTCTGAGAAAGAAGCTGGTTACAGTGTTTTTCTGAGAAAGATAGTGGTTACAGTGTTTTTCTGAGAGAGCAGCTCGTTACAGTGTTTGTCTGAGAAAAAGCTGATTACAGTGTTTTTCTGAGAAAGAAGCTGACTACAGTGCGTGAGTGGAGAAAAGCTGAGTAGTGTTTTTCTGACAAAGAAGCTGATAACAGTGTGCATGTGAGAGAGAAGCTGATTAATATGTGTATGAGTGAGAGAGAAGCTGGTAACAATGTATGTGTGAGATAGAAGCTGATTATAGTGCATGTGTTAGACAGTAGCTGATTATAGAGTGAGAGAGAAGCTGATCATGATGTGTGTTTGAGAGAAGCTGAAAACGGTGTGTGTGAGAAAGAAGCTGAATATGGTGTGTGTGTGACAGACAGAAGCTAATTATAGTGTGTGTGTGAGAAAGTAGCTGTTTATCGCGTGTCTGTGAGAGAGAGAAGCTGATTACAGAGTGTGTGTGAGAGAGAAGCTGATTGATTACAGTGTGTGTGAGAGAGAAGCTGTTTACATTGTTATCCTGAGAGAGAAGCTGATTACAGTGTTTTTCTGAGAAAGAAGCTGATCACAGTGTTTTTCTGAGAAAGAAGCTGATCATAGTGTTTTTCTGAGAAAGAAGCTGATTACAGTGTTTTTTTGAGAAACAACGCTGGTGACAATGTTGTTCTGAGAAAGAAGCTGATTACAGAGATATTATGAGAAAGAAGCTGATTACAGTGATTTTTCTGAGAATAAAGCCGGTATAGTGTTGTTCTGAGAAAGAAGCTGTTTACAGTGTAATTTTGAGAATGAAGCTGGTTAAAGTGTTTTTTCTGAGATAAGTACCCGGTTAGAGTGTTTTTCTGAGAAAGAATCTGATCACAGTGTTTTCCTGAGAAACAACGCTGGTGACAATGTTTTTCAGAGAAACGCTGATTACAGAGATATTATGAGAAAGAAGTTGATTACAGTGATTTTCTGAGAAAGAAGCTGGTTACAGTGTAATTTTGAGAAAGAAGCTGGTTAAAGTCTTTTTTTCTGAGATAGTAGCTGGTTACAGTGTTCTTCTGAGCAAGAAGCTGATCACAGTGTTTTTCTGAGAAAGAAGCTGATTACAGTGATTTTCTGAGAAAGAAGCTGATTACAGTGATTTTCTGAGATGAAGCTGATTACAGTGTTTTTCTCTGAAAAAAGCTGGTTACAGTGTTTTTTCTGGAAAAAAAGATGGTTACAGTGTAATTTTGAGAAAGAAGCTGGTTAAAGTGTTTTTCTGAGAAAGAAGCTGATTACAGTGTTTTTCTGAGAAAGAAGCTGGTTACAGTGTTTTTCTGAGAAAGAAGCTGGTTACAGTGTTTTTCTGAGAAAGAAGCTGGTTAAAGTTTTTTTTTCTGAGAAAAAAGCTGATTACAGTGTTTTTGTGAGAATGAAGCTGGTTACAATGTTTTTTGTGAGAAAGAAGCGGGTTACAGTGTCTTTCTGCGAATGAAGTGGTTTGCAGTGTTTTTCTGAGAAAGAGGATGATTACAGTGACTTTGTGAGAAAGAAGCTGATTACAATGTCTTTCTGAGAAAAAAGCTGGGTACAGTGTTTTCCGAGAAAAGAGCTAGTTACAGTGTTTTTACTGAAAAAAAAAGATGGTTACAGTGTAATTTTGAGAAAGAAGCTGGTTAAAGTTATTTTTCTGAGATAGTGGCTGGTTACAGTGTTTTTCTGAGAAATAAAAGCTGGTTACAGTGTTTTTCTGAGAAAAAAGCTGATTACAGTGACTTTCTGAGAAAGGAGCTGTTTACAGAGTAATTTTGAGAATGAAGCTGGTTAAAGTGTTTTTCTGAGATAGTATCCGGTTACAGTGTTTTTCTGAGAAAGAAGCTGATCACAGTTTTTTTCTGAGAAAGAAGCTGATCACAGTGTTTTTCTGAGAAAGAAGCTGATTACAGTGTTTTTTTGAGAAACAACGCTGGTGACAATGTTTTTCTGAGAATGAAGCTGATTACAGAGATATTATGAGAAAGATGCTGGTTACAGTGTTTTTTTCTGAGAAAGAAGCTGATCACAGTGTTTTTTCTGAGAAAGAAGCTGATCACAGTGTTTTTCTGATAAACAAGCTGGTTACAGTGTTTTTCTCAGAAGAAGCTGATCACAGTGTTTTTCTGAGAAAAAAAAGCTGGATACAATGTTTTTCTGAGAAAGAAGCTGGTTACAGTGATTTTCTGAGAAAGATGCTGATTACAGTGTTTTTCTGAGAAAAAAGCTGGTTACAGTGTTTTCTGAGAAAAAAGCTGGTTACAGTGTTTTTCTGAGAAAAAAGCTGGTTACAATGTATTTCTGAGTAAGAAGCTGCTTACAGTGTAATTTTGAGAAAGAAGCTGGTTAAAGTCTTTTTTTCTGAGATAGTAGCTGGTTACAGTGTTCTTCTGAGAAAGAAGCTGATCACAGTGTTTTTCTGAGAAAGACGCTGATTACAGTGATTTTCTGAGAAAGAAGCTGATTACAGTGTTTTTCTGAGAAAAAAGCTGGTTCCAGTTTTTTTCTGAGAAAAAATCAGGTTACAGTGTTGTTCTGAGAAAGAAGCTGTTTACAGTGTAATTTTGAGAATGAAGCTGGTTAAAGTGTTTTTTCTGAGATAAGTACCCGGTTAGAGTGTTTTTCTGAGAAAGAAGCTGATCACAGTTTTTTTCTGAGAAAGAAGCTGATCACAGTGTTTTCCTGAGAAACCACGCTGGTGACAATGTTTTTCTGAGAAACGCTGATTACAGAGATATTATGAGAAAGAAGCTGATTACAGTGTTTTTCTGAGAAAGAAGGTGATTACAGTGGTTGTCTGAATAAAGCTGGTTACAGTGTTTTTCTGAGAAAGAAGCTGATTACAGTGTATTTCTGATATAGAAGCTGGTTACAGTGTTTTTCTGAGAAAGAAGCTGATTACTGAGTATTTCTCACAGAGCAGCTGATTATTGTGTTTTTCTGAGAAAAAAGCTGGATGCAGTGTTTTTCTGAGAAAAAAGCTGGGTACAGTGTTTTCTGAGAAAAAAGCTGGTTACAGTGTTTTTTCTGAAAAAAAGATGGTTACAGTGTAATGTTGAGAAAGAAGCTAGTTAAAGTGTTTTTTCTGAGAAAAAAGCTGATTACAGTGTTTTTGTGAGAATGAAGCTGGTTACAATGTTTTTTGTGAGAAAGAAGCGGGTTACAGTGTCTTTCTGAGAATGAAGTGGTTTACAGTGTTTTTCTGAGAAAGAAGATGATTACAGTGATTTTGTGAGAATGAAGCTGGTTACAATGTTTTTTCTGAGAAAGAAGCGGGTTACAGTGTCTTTCTGAGAATGAAGTGGTTTACAGTGTTTTTCTGCGAAAGAAGCTGATTACAATGTCTTTCTGAGAAAAAAGCTGGGTACAGTGTTTTCCGAGAAAAGAGCTAGTTACAGTGTTTTTACTGAAAAAAAAGATGGTTACAGTGTAATTTTGAGAAGGAAGCTGGTTAAAGTGATTTTTCTGAGATAGTGGCTGGTTACAGTGTTTTTCTGAGAAAAAAGCTGGGTACAGTGTCTTCTGGGAAAAGAGCTGGTTACAGTGTTTTTCTGAAAATAAGATGGTTACAGTGTAATTTAGAGAAACAAGCTGGTTAAAGTGTTTTTTTCTGAGATAGTAGCTGGTTACAGTGTTTTTCTGAGAAAGAAGCTGATCACAGTATGTTTCTGAGAAAGAAACTGATTGCAGTGATGTTCTGAGAAAGAAGCTGATTACAGTGTTTTTCTGAGAAAAAAGCTGGTTACAGTGTTTTCTGAGAAATTAAAGCTGGTTACTGTGTTTTTCTGAGAAAAAAGCTGATTACAGTGACTTTCTGAGAAAGGAGCTGTTTGCAGTGTAATTTTGAGAATGAAGCTGGTTACAGTGTTTTTCTGAGATAGTATCCGGTTACAGTGTTTTTCTGAGAAAGAAGCTGATCACAGTGTTTTTCTGAGAAAGAAGCTGATCACAGTGTTTTTCTGAGAAAGAAGCTGATCTCAGTGTTTTTCTGAGAAAGAAGCTGATCACAGTGTTTTTCTGATAAACAAGCTGGTTACAGTGTTTTTCTCAGAAAGAAGGTGATCACAGTGTTTTCCTGAGAAAAAAAAGCTGGATACAATGTTTTTCTGAGAAAGAAGCTGGTTACAGTGATTTTCTGAGAAAGATGCTGATTACAGTGTTTTTCTGAGAAAAAAGCTGGTTGCAGTGTTTTCTGAGAAAAAAGCTGGTTACAGTGCTTTTCTGAGAAAAAAGCTGGTTACAGTGTATTTCTGAGTAAGAAGCTGCTTACAGTGTAATTTTGAGAAAGAAGCTGGTTAAAGTCTTTTTTTTCTGAGATAGTAGCTGGTTAGAGTGTTCTTCTGAGAAAGAAGCTGATCACAGTGTTTTTCTGAGAAAGAAGCTGATTACAGTGATTTTCTGAGAAAGAAGCTGATTACAGTGTTTTTCTGAGAAAAAAGCTGGTTCCAGTTTTTTTCTGAGAAAAAGCAGGTTACAGTGTTGTTCTGAGAAAGAAGCTGTTTACAGTGTAATTTTGAGAATGAAGCTGGTTAAAGTGTTTTTTCTGAGATAAGTACCCGGTTAGAGTGTTTTTCTGAGAAAGAAGCTGATCACAGTTTTTTTCTGAGAAAGAAGCTGATCACAGTGTTTTCCTGAGAAACAACGCTGGTGACAATGTTTTTCTGAGAAACGCTGATTACAGAGATATTATGAGAAAGAAGCTGATTACAGTGATTTTCTGAGAAAGAAGCTGATTACAGTGTATTTCTGATAAAGAAGCTGGTTGCAGTGCTTTTCTGAGAAAGAAGCTGATTACTGAGTATTTCTCACAGAGCAGCTGAATATTGTGTTTTTCTGAGAAATAAGCTGGATGCAGTGTTTTTCTGAGAAAAAGCTGATTACTGAGTATTTCTCACAGAGCAGTTGATTATTGTCTTTTTCTGAGAAAAAAGCTGGATGCAGTGTTTTTCTGAGAAAAAAGCTGGGTACAGTGTTTTCTGAGGAAAAAGTTGGTTACAGTGTTTTTTCTGAAAAAAAAGATGGTTACGGTGTAATTTTGGGAAAGAAGCTGGTTAAAGTGTTTTTTCTGAGAAAAAAGCTGATTATAGTGTTTTTCTGAGAATGAAGCTGATTACAATGTTTTTCAGAGAAAGAAGGTGATTACAGTGGTTGTCTGAATAAAGCTGGTTACAGTGTTTTTCTGAGAAAGAAGCTGATTACAGTGTATTTCTGATATAGAAGCTGGTTACAGTGTTTTTCTGAGAAAGAAGCTGATTACTGAGTATTTCTCACAGAGCAGCTGATTATTGTGTTTTTCTGAGAAAAAAGCTGGATGCAGTGTTTTTCTGAGAAAAAAGCTGGGTACAGTGTTTTCTGAGAAAAAAGCTGGTTACAGTGTTTTTTCTGAAAAAAAAGATGGTTACAGTGTAATTTTGAGAAAGAAGCTGGTTAAAGTGTTTTTTCTGAGAAAAAAGCTGATTACAGTGTTTTTGTGAGAATGAAGCTGGTTACAATGTTTTTTCTGAGGAAGAAGCGGGTTACAGTGTCTTTCTGAGAATGAAGTGGTTTACAGTGTTTTTCTGAGAAACAAGATGATTACAGTGATTTTGTGAGAATGAAGCTGGTTACAATGTTTTTTCTGAGAAAGAAGCGGGTTACAGTGTCTTTCTGAGAATGAAGTGGTTTACAGTGTTTTTCTGAGAAAGAAGATGATTACAGTGATTTTCTGAGAAAGAAGCTGATTACAATGTCTTTCTGAGAAAAAAGCTGGGTACAGTGTTTTCCGAGAAATGAGCTAGTTACAGTGTTTTTACTGAAAAAAAACATGGTTACAGTGTAATTTTGAGAAGGAAGCTGATTAAAGTGATATTTCTGAGATAGTGGCTGGTTACAGTGTTTTTCTGAGAAAGTAGCTGATTACAGTGTTTTTCTGAGAAAAAAGCTGGTTACAGTGTTTTCTGAGAAATAAAAGCTGGTTACAGTGTTTTTCTGAGAAAAAAGCTGATTACAGTGACTTTCTGAGAAAGGAGCTGTTTGCAGTGTAATTTTGAGAATGAAGCTGGTTACAGTGTTTTTCTGAGATAGTATCCGGTTACAGTGTTTTTCTGAGAAAGAAGCTGATTACAGTGTTTTTCTGAGAAAGAAGCTGATCTCAGTGTTTTTCTGAGAAAGAAGCTGATCACAGTGTTTTTCTGATAAACAAGCTGGTGACAATGTTTTTCTCAGAAAGAAGCTGATCACAGTGTTTTTTCTGAGAAAGAAGCTGGATACAGTGTTTCTCAGAGAAAGAAGCTGGATACAGTGTTTTCTTAGATACAAGCTGCTTACAGTGTTTTTTTTAGAATGAAGCTGATTACAGTGTTTTTCTGAGAAAGAAGGTGATTACAGTGGTTGTCTGAATAAAGCTGGTTACAGCGTATGTCTGAGAAAGAGGCTGATTACAGTGTATTTCTGAGGTGAAGCTGGTTACAGTGTATTTCTGAGAAAGAAGCTGGTTACAGTGTTTTTCTGAGAAAGAAGCTGATTACTGAGTATTTCTCACAGAGCAGCTGATTATTGTGTTTTTCTGAGAAATAAGCTGGATGCAGTGTTTTTCTGAGAAAGCTGATCACAGTGTTTTTCTGAGAAACAACACTGGTGACAATGTTTTTCTGAGAAACGCTGATTACACAGATATTATGAGAAAGAAGCTGATTACAGTGATTTTCTGAGAAAGAAACTGGTCACAGTGTAATTTTGAGAAAGAAGCTGGTTAAAGTCTTTTTTTCTGAGATAGTAGCTGGTTACAGTGTTCTTCTGAGCAAGAAGCTGATCAGTGTTTTTCTGAGAAAGAAACTGATTACAGTGATTTTCTGAGAAAGAAGCTAATTACAGTGATTTTCTGAGACAGAAGCTGATTACAGTGTTTTTCAGAGAAAAAAGCTGGTTACAGCGTTTTCTGAGAATAAACCTGGTTCCAGTGTTTTTCTGAGAAAGAAGCTGGTTACAGTGTTTTTCTGAGAATGAAGCTGGTTAAAGTGTATTTCTGAGAAAGGAGCTGATTACAGTGTTTTTCTGAGAAAGAAGGTGATTACAGTGGTTGTCTGAATAAAGCTGGTTACAGCGTATGTCTGAGAAAGAGGCTGATTACAGTGTATTTCTGAGGTGAAGCTGGTTACAGTGTATTTCTGAGAAAGAAGCTGGTTACAGTGTTTTTCTGAGAAAGAAGCTGATTACTGAGTATTTCTCACAGAGCAGCTGATTATTGTGTTTTTCTGAGAAATAAGCTGGATGCAGTGTTTTTCTGAGAAAGCTGATCACAGTGTTTTTCTGAGAAACAACACTGGTGACAATGTTTTTCTGAGAAACGCTGATTACACAGATATTATGAGAAAGAAGCTGATTACAGTGATTTTCTGAGAAAGAAACTGGTCACAGTGTAATTTTGAGAAAGAAGCTGGTTAAAGTCTTTTTTTCTGAGATAGTAGCTGGTTACAGTGTTCTTCTGAGCAAGAAGCTGATCAGTGTTTTTCTGAGAAAGAAACTGATTACAGTGATTTTCTGAGAAAGAAGCTAATTACAGTGATTTTCTGAGACAGAAGCTGATTACAGTGTTTTTCAGAGAAAAAAGCTGGTTACAGCGTTTTCTGAGAATAAACCTGGTTCCAGTGTTTTTCTGAGAAAGAAGCTGTTTACAGTGTAATTTTGAGAATGAAGCTGGTTAAAGTGTATTTCTGAGAAAGGAGCTGATTACAGTGATTTTCTGAGAAAGAAGCTGGTTACAGTGTTTTTCTCTGAAAAAAGCTGGTTACAGTGTATTTCGGAGAAAGAAGCTGGTTACAGTGTTTATCTGAGAAAGAACCTGGATACAGTGTTTTTCTTAGACGCAAGCTGCTTACAGTGTTTTTCTGAGAAAGGAGCTGATTACAGAGGTTTTCTGAAAAATGCTGGTTACAGTGTATGTCTGAGAAAGTACCTGATTACAGTGTATTTCTGGGAAAGAAGCGGGTTACAATGTATTTCTGAGAAAGAAAATGGTTACAGTGATTTTCTGAGAAAGAAGCTGGTTACAGTGTTTTTTCTGAGAAAGAAGCTGGATACAGTGTTTCTCAGAGAAAGAAGCTGGATACAGTGTTTTTCTTAGATACAAGCTGCTTACAGTGTTTTTCTGAGAATGAAGCTGATTACAGTGTTTTTCTGAGAAAGAAGGTGATTGCAGTGGTTGTCTGAATAAAGCTGGTTACAGTGTTGTTCTGAGAAAGAAGCTGATTACAGTGTATTTCTGATATAGATGCTGGTTACAGTGTTTTTCTGAGATAGAAGCTGATTACTGAGTACTTCTCACAGAGCAGCTGAATATTGTGTTTTTCTGAGAAATAAGCTGGATGCAGTGTTTTTCTGAGAAAAAGCTGATTACTGAGTATTTCTCACAGAGCAGTTGATTATTGTCTTTTTCTGAGAAAAAAGCTGGATGCAGTGTTTTTCTGAGAAAAAAGCTGGGTACAGTGTTTTCTGAGAAATAAGCTGATTACAGTGTTTTTCTGAGAAAGAAGATGATCACAGTGTTTTTCTGATAAACAAGCTGGTTACAGTGTTTTTCTCAGAAAGAAGCTGATCACAGTGTTTTTCTGAGAAAAAAAAGCTGGTTACAAAGTTTTTCTGAGAAAGAAGCTGGTTACAGTGTTTTTTCTGTGAAAGAAGCTGGATACACTGTTTCTCAGAGAAAGAAGCTGGATACAGTGTTTTTCTTAGATACAAGCTGCTTACAGTGTTTTTCTGAGAATGAAGCTGATTACAGTGTTTTTCTGAGAATGATGCTGATTACAGTGTTTTTCTGAGAAAGAAGGTGATTACAGTGGTTGTCTGAATAAACCTGGTTACAGCATATGTCTGAGAAAGAGTCTGATTACAGTGTATTTCTGAGGTGGAGCTGGTTACAGTGTATTTCTGAGAAAGAAACTGGTTACAGTGTATTTCTGATATAGAAGCTGGTTACAGTGTTTTTCTGAGAAAGAAGCTGATTACTGAGTATTTCTCACAGAGCAGCTGATTATTGTGTTTTTCTGAGAAAGAAGCTGGATGCCGTGTTTTTCTGAGAAAGAAGCTGATTACAGTGATTTTCTGAGAAAGAAGCTGATTTTAGTGATTTTCTGAGAAAGAAGCTGGTTACAGTGTTTTTCTGAGAAAGAAGTTGATTACAATGTTTTTCTGAGAAAGAAGTTGATTACAGTGTTTTTCTGAGAAAGAAGCTGGTTAAAGTGTTTATCTTAGATACAAGCTGCTTACAGTGTTTTTCTGAGAAAGAAGCTGATTGCAGTCTTTTTCTGAGAAAGAAGCTGATTACAGTGTTTTTCGGAGAAAAAAAAACTGGTTACATTGTTTTCTGAGAAAAAAGCTGGTTACAGTGTTTTCTGAGAAAAAAGCTGGTTACAGTGTTTTTCTGAGAAAGAAGCTGGATACAGTGTTTCTCAGAGAAAGAAGCTGGATACAATGTTTTTCTTAGATACATGCTGCTTACAGTGTTTTTCTGAGAATGAAACTGATTACAGTGTTTTTCTGAGAAAGAAGGTGATTACAGTGGTTGTCTGATTAAAGCTGGTTACAGTGTTTTTCTGAGAAAGAAGCTGATTACAGTGTATTTCTGATACAGAAGCTGGTTACAGTGTTTTTCTGAGAAAGAAGCTGATTTCAGTGATTTTCTGAGAAAGAAGCTGATTACAGTGTTTTTCTGAGAAAAAAGCAGGGTACAGTGTTTTCTGAGAAAAGAGCTGGTTACAGTGTTTTTTCTGAAAAAAAGATGGTTACAGTGTAATTTTGAGAAAGAAGCTGGTTAAAGTGTCTTTTCTGAGATAGTGGCTGGTTACAGTGTTTTTCTGAGAAAAAAGCTGGGTACAGTGTCTTCTGAGAAAAGAGCTGGTTACAGTGTCTTTCTGAAAAATATGATGGTTACAGTGTAATCTAGAGAAACAAGCTGGTTGAAGTGTTTTTTCTGAGATAGTAGCTGGTTACAGTGTTTTTCTGAGAAGGAAGCTGATCACAGTATGTTTCTGAGAAAGAAGCTGATGACAGTGATGTTCTGAGAAAGAAGCTGATTACAGTGTTTTTCTGAGTAAAAAAGTTGGTTTCACTGTTTTCTGAGAAATAAAAGCTGGTTAGTGTTTTTCTGAGAAAAAAGCTGATTACAGTGTTTTTCTGAGAAAGCTGTTTACAGTGTAATTTTGAGAATGAAGCTGTTTAAAGTGTTTTTCAGAGATAGTATCTGGTTACAATGTTTTTCTGAGAAAGAAGCTGATCACAGTTTTTTTGTGAGAAAGAAGCTGATCACAGTGTTTTTCTGAGAAAGGAGCTGATTACAGTGTTTTTTTGAGAAACAACGCTGGTGACAGTGTTTTTCTGAGAAGGAGGCTGATTACAGAGACATTATGAGAAAGAAGCTGATTACAGTGATTTTCTCAGAAAGAAGCTGGTTACAGTGTTTTTTTTTCTGAGAAAGAAGCTGGTTACAGCGTTTTTCTAAGGAAGTAGCTGGTTACAGTGTGTTTCTGAGAAAGAAGCTGATTACAGTGTATTTCTGAGAAAGAAGCTGTTTACAGTGTAATTTTGAGAAAGAAGCTGGTTAAAGTGTTTTTCTGAGAAACAAGCTGATCACAGTGTTTTTCTGAGAAAAGCTGATTACAGTGTTTTTCTGAGAAAGAAGATGATCACAGTGTTTTTCTGATAAACAAGCTGGTTACAGTGTTTTTCTCAGAAAGAAGCTGATTACAGTGTTTGTCTGAGAAAAAAAAGCTGGTTACAACGTTTTTCTGAGAAAGAAGCTGGTTACAGTGATTTTTCTGAGAAAGAAGCTGGATACACTGTTTCTCAGAGAAAGAAGCTGCATACAGTGTTTTTCTTAGATACAAGCTGCTTACAGTGTTTTTCTGAGAATGAAGCTGATTACAGTGTTTTTCTGAGAATGAAGCTGATTACAGTGTTTTTCTGAGAAAGAAGGTGATTACAGTGGTTGTCTGAATAAACCTGGTTACAGTGTATGTCTGAGAAAGAGGCTGATTACAGTGTATTTCTGAGGTGGAGCTGGTTACAGTGTATTTCTGAGAAAGAAACTGGTTACAGTGTATTTCTGATATAGAAGCTGGTTACAGTGTTTTTCTGAGAAAGAAGCTGATTACTGAGTATTTCTCACAGAGCAGCTGATTATTGTGTTTTTCTGAGAAATAAGCTGGATGCAGTGTTTTTCTGAGAAAGAAGCTGATTACAGTGATTTTCTGAGAAAGAAGCTGATTTTAGTGATTTTCTGAGAAAGAAGGTGATTACAGTGGTTGTCTGAATAAACCTGGTTACAGTGTATGTCTGAGAAAGAGGCTGATTACAGTGTATTTCTGAGGTGGAGCTGGTTACAGTGTTTTTCTGAGAAAGAAGTTGATTACAATGTTTTTCTGAGAAAGAAGTTGATTACAGTGTTTTTCTGAGAAAGAAGCTGGATAAAGTGTTTATCTTAGATACAAGCTGCTTACAGTGTTTTTCTGAGAAAGAAGCTGATTACAGACTTTTTCTGAGAAAGAAGCTGATTACAGTGTTTTTCGGAGAAAAAAAAACTGGTTACAGTGTTTTCTGAGAAAAAAGCTGGTTACAGTGTTTTCTGAGAAAAAAGCTGGT